>APFE030195297.1:44014-79956 GCA_000404065.3 Pinus taeda | reverse complement strand
TTTAATATCTAACTCTTTTCTGCTTTATTTTTACCCAGTTTATTTGTTTTCGTAGATATAATAATAATTATAAAATAATAATATTATTTTAGGTTTGACTGGGGTCCTTAGTTGAAAAATAGCCGTTACTCTTTCTAGCCGTTGGAGTCTCTGCTCAGTCTATTTAACACGCTGAACTGATCTGTATCTTCATCTTGTCCTGACGATGAACCACACTAGTTGGTTCGAAACGCGTCGACAAATAATCAATTATGTGATTTTGCCAAAAATTTCTAAACAAATGTTATGGATCACAGAAGTCTAAATTCTATGACATTTAGAAGTTCTCCACCCTTAGCTAATGCTTGGAACCCTTACCAAGGGTTGTCAGCTCCTTACAATAATTCGATAGGGGAAAACTTTACCGGTTACAGAGGTTTTTCGGCTGGAGTTGGTCAAACTCTGAGTTTTGCTAGACCACAAGGTTCAACTTTTGGTTCAGTAGGTTCTACCAGTTAGTTTGGGCAACCTGGTGCCTTCAAAATCTAGGTCATTCTTTTAAGACTTTTGGGAACCCTGCCCAATCTGGGTGGAATCCCCAAGGTCCTCCGAGACTTCCTTTTCTGGCCATGCTTAATCTACTAGACTTGACTAAGTTGACGAACAATCCAATCAGATACAATCTAGCTTGGCCTCCTGTCCCAACCAAACTTCCATCGAATATTCAAAAATTCGAAGGGAAGAGTGGTGAAGATCAGGGCGACCATGTAACCATGTTCCATTTATGGTGCTCATCTAACTCCCTAATTGATGATTCGATTAGGTTGAGACTATTTCAATGCACCTTAACTGGGAATGTGGCTAAGTGGTATATAGAGTTGCTAGGGGTCACCTTTATGTCTTTCGCTGATTTGGCTAACATTTTCTTAAACCATTTTCAGTTTCTTGTCTGTTACAATGCTGGAACTAAGCTTCTAGCCAATTTTCATCAAGACATGACTACTCACATTTCGGATCATATCCAGGATTAGGGACAGAGAAAGAGGCTCATTAAATCCGAAATTCCACTTGAATTCCATCTCGAATGGTTTTTAAAATCATTACAACTCGAGATCTCCAAGGATGTTTCTATGTCCAAAGTTTATTCTAAAGAGCAGGCTATGTTTCGCGCCTAGCAGTTAGAACTGATATATTCTCAGTCTTAGACTCTTCAGAAGATCTTGCTTGATGCTCCTAGATTCATGGTTGATATAGCCAAACCAAAGCCAGGCCCACATGTTGATGGTATTATTGGATCTATTGATGTGAACGCAGTGAACCTTCTAAGCCAATTGCAGCAGTTGTCAATACAAACTGCTTCTTCCAATCAAGATGCACCGTCTACTCCTACACCTTCTCAACCTTCTTCTGTAAACGTCATTCAGACTTCTAACCCCATAGGAAATCAAAATTCTGATGGGAAGAAGAATGGGTGAGGTAAAAAGAAGAATTAGGATGAGAAGAGTAATGCAAACAAACCTGGCAATAATGTTGGTGAAGGTGGAAAAGAGTCTAAGAAGAAAGTTAAGTTTCCATGCAAGTTATGCAGTGGAGACCATTTGACTCATCACTGCCCAAAAATTCAAGATGCTCAGCGCTTGTTAGTACAGCAAGGGTCTTCTAGCTCCCAAGCTGTCTTAACTAACCCTTTCCCCCAAGGGCAACAGTTGCTTGCTGGCGCAAATTCAAACCCTCGTACCTCTGCAGGGGGACAATTCCTCAAATGTTTTCATGATGGGTTCTCACATCAATGTGGCTACACGGTCACGTGATTATGGTGAAGCTGAAACATCCAAGGATATATCTGTTCTCGAAACTAGGGATCCACTTCATATTGAGTGACCTTCTATCGAGTCTATACCTCAGATACCAAAAGGTTCTGCCAAATGCATGACTATCAACCCTAATGCTAGGGTAGCCTAGAACTACTCCATTGTAGAAGATCTAGCTCAAAGTCCATGTAGTATGTCCGCTTTAGAGGTACTCCAGTCGTGTCCAGCTCAACGAAGTGCTTGGATTTCAGTGATCAGGGAAGTTGATCCAAACAATTATTTAGTGCTCACTTTTGACATGCTCAATGTCAAAAAGAGAGTTCCTCATCATATGGCATTTCAAATAAAGTATACTTACCGAAAAACTAATATTTTTCGAATAGTTATAGATGAGGGAGATTCCACATGTGTAATGTCTATGTCATGTTGGAAGGCCATTGGATCGCCTTCAGTTGTTCCTTCACCCACTCTCTTGATAGCATTTGATGGGCATTCTCATAGGCCACACAGGATTATCCCAACCTTTCCTATATGTGTTGGAGGAAAGGTCATTAATATCAAAGTAGAAATCATTGATACCAACCTAGATTACAATCTCCTCTTAGGACGGAATTGGATTTATGAAATGGATGTCATTGTTTCGACTCTGTTTCGAGTCCTTTGTTTTCCTCATGAGGGGAAAATTGTTAAGGTTGATCAATTGGATTATTATCCAGTTGACCCTCGAGCAACTTCGGATTCTAGTGTTCTGCTGGTGGATAACCCCCGTCAACCTATCGAGAATCTAGGAGTTGGGATGTATTCTTCATTGATGGGTACATTTGATCTTCCCACTCCTATAGCTATAATCAATGCCATTTCATCCTCCAAAGACTCTTCACTGGAAGAGTTCTTACAGACTAGTTATTTTTCAAACCCTTGGACCTTGCCTTCGCCTATAACCACATTAGATGAAGGACAAATCAGTGGAATGACATTCCCTATATCTACAGCAGAGCCTAGATATCAGTCTATCATTAAATTTGCAGACGACCATCCTACTCCTTTTTCAGAGGAAGTGTTAGATGGTGATGTGGCCCCAGCTTGGACCCTTGATTCGAATTCTACTATAGATTTCTTAGATACGGTCTTACCATCTAGGGAAGCAATCTTAGAAGAAATGACAAGTGTAGATCGGCCTTGGGAAGATCTACACCATCGTTCATACTTTCTTCCCCCATTGCAGGAAATCAAATCTAGGTTCTGTAATCTGCTTACTAGCAATGTTTGTACGATTTCAAACCCTTTGGTTCCAACACACTTCCATGTTGAAGGTAATATGTCGGTCATTTAAAAAACTATACAGATAAACATCTCTAGTAACCCTAATGTGATAGAGAATGTCTTCATTGGAGCTGATTGTTCCCATGAAGAGATTCGAATTTACACCAACCTCTTTAAAGAGTTTCGGGATGTATTTTCTTGGTATTATGAAGAAATACTTGGTATTGATCCATCCATCGTTGAACATGAGATCAAGACATATGAAAACACTAAGCTGATTCCTCAAAAGCTTCGGCCGGTCAATCCTAGGAAAGCAACAACTCTTATAGCTGAATTATAAAAGCCTTTCAAGGCGGGTTTCATATACCCCATTCCTCTAATGGATTAGGTTTCTAATCTAGTCTTGGTTGATAAAAAACAAGGAACGATCCAAGTGTGCATTGACTTTACGGATTTGAACAAAGCTTGTCTGAAAGATAATTACCCCACACCGTTTATTGATCAGACAGTTGATGAATGTGTGGGTAATGAGATTTTTTCCTTCATGGACAGATTCTCTGGTTATAATCAGATATCTATCCATCCAAAAGACCAACATAAGATAACTTTAATATGTCCCTGGGGTACCTTTGCATACAAAAAAGATTCCTTTTGGTCTTAAAAATGTTGCAGCCATGTTTCATTGGGCCATGTCATATGCTTTCCATGACATCAAGAATGTCATCGAAGCATACTTGGATGATTTAGCTACTCGTTCTTGAAAGAGAATCGACCATCCTAGTCACCTTCGGTTGGTTTTTGAGAGATGACGATTTTACAAGATCTGGTTGAATCCAAATAAGTGTGTTTTCATGGTTACATCTGGTTGGTTGTTAGGGTTCATTGTTTCAACTAAAGGGATTCGAGTTGATCCCTTCAAGGTAGAGGCAATAGTTCAGTTCCCTCCCCCGTCTTCCATCTGACAACTTCAAAGTCTTCAAGGGAAGGAAAATTTCTTGAGATGGTTTATAGCGAATTATGCTGAGATAACTAAAGTATTTATGCATTTGCTCAGGAAAGGAGTTCCATTTTTATGGGACGACTTTTCTCAATGATATCTTAATGCCTTGAAGCAGGTGTTAATCTCTTCCCCACTTTTGAGTCCACCATATTATGGTAGAGATTTCCTTTTATATCTTGTAGCCGCAGAATCAACCATAGGTATGGTTCTGGTTCAGGAAGATGATGCTCTCACAGAGCATGTGATTTACTACTTGAGTTGAGGCTTCGTAGGCCCTGAACTACACTATTCTCTGGTTGAGAAATTAGCCTTCGCAACTATCCATGTTGTCCAGTGGCTTCGCCATTATATTTTGCTACACAAAACATTTGCTTAGTGGCAGTCAATCCTTTCCAATTTGTCCTTAGTAGGGAAGTGATTGGGGGAAAATACAATCAATGGATTGTTGATTTACAAGAATTTGATCTAGAGTTCTTGTTCGCCAAGTCTAAGAAATCATTGGTTTTCGTGGAATTAATTTCCAGGCTGCCCTGTGGAGAAGATATTGTTTATGAGGAAAGTTTCCCTCACGAACATTTGTTCCTCATCTCTACACAAGATCCCTAGTATGGAGATATCATAATCTATCTCTATACTTCGAAGTTCCCTCCCACTTCCTCCAAGGATGAAAGTCAAAAATTACGTCACTTGGCTAAGAACTATGTCGTCATTCATGATACATTATATCGCCGAGGGGTTGATTCAATCCTTAGGAGTTATTTAACCTTAGAGGAAGCAGAGTCTGTGCTTAATGATTGCCACAGTGGAACTTGTGGTGGTCATCTTTTAGGGCTTGCTATAGCCTAGAAAATCTTGCGTTCCAGCTACTTTTGGCCTTTTCTTTTCAAAGATTGTATTGAAGTGGTCAAACGTTGCCACCCTTGTCAAGTTTATACTTGGAAGATGCACACGCATCCAGCTCCTCTTTTCCCTATTATCACTGTTGGTCCTTTTACAAAGTGGGGTATTGACTTTACTACTTGTAATCCACCTTCATCAGTGAGTCATAAGTACATTATAGTGGTCGTAGACTACTTTACAAAGTGGGCTAAGGCCATGCCCACTTATAAAAACGATAGTGAAATAGTGGCATTGTTCCTCTTCAATCAGATTGTTTCTCGTTTTGGTATTCTAAGAGAGATTGTAACTGATCATGGTAGTCATTTCCAGAACCAACTGATGTCTGAATTGGCTCTTAAATTTGGCTTTCAGGAAGAGCATTCGTCTCCATATTATCCTCAAGACAATGGGCAAGTCGAAGCCGTGAATAAGTTCCTCAAGACGATCCTGCAAAGGACAATTAACAAAAATCGCTCCAATTGGAATCTCATGTTGTATCTGGTTCTCTGGGCATACCGAATCTCGGTAAAGACTGCCACTGGTTTTACACCTTTTTAGTTAGTTTACAGGCTAGAATATATTTTTCTTGTTGAGTGTGAAATTCCATCCCTTAAGCTAGCTATTGAGCTCCTTCTCGAGACCTCTAGTCTCGAAGAGCGCCTCCTTCATTTGGAACATTTCGATGAGCAGCGTTGAGATGCCACCATAACCAATGAGGCTCACAAGAAAAGGATTAAAACTCAGTACGATAAAGTTGTCCGTCCTCGAGTCTTTTCTGAAGGTGACCTTGTCTTGGTCTACAACCAAGATAAAGACGCCTTGGGGGCAAGCAAATTCAAGTCTATGTGGTATGGTCCCTTCATAGTGAAACAAGTTTTAGGAAAAGGGGCTTATGAATTAGTCAATTTTGAAGGGAACAAGTTGGCGGAGCCCCGAAATGGGCTCTACCTTAAGAAGTTCTTTGCTTAGGTTATGGCCGAGAAAATGGCTTCTTTGTATATTTTGTATTTTTGTACATATTCTATCGGGAGTTTTTTGTGATATTGACACTTTTTTTATCTACTTTGGTAGGTGTTGATGGATGACTTGGTCTATTTTGGATTCGCCGATGGTGCTAATCGGCACACTCGGAATCTTGCTTCCGCGACATGGGTGATTTATTATCCATCTGGTCAGTTGATGGTGTTAAGGGGAGTATGTATTGGTTCTGCGTCAAATAATATTGCCGAATATACTACCATCATTAATTTACTATCTGAAGCTATTTCTTATGGAATTGATTCGTTGGTAGTGTACCTTGACTCATAGCTAGTAGTGTCAGAATTGAATAACATTTATCGGGTTCGGGATCTTTATTTATATCGTGAATTTTTTAGAGTGAGGGTGTTGCTAAGATCATTTGTTTTTATTACTTATTTGCACATTCCACGATTTGACAATTCATTAGCGGACTCTATCAATGATCAAGCATTAGATTGGCATATCATTCATTCATCAAGATAAAAACAAACATAAAAAAACTGGAACTGTATATCTATATATATATATATATTATATATATATATATATATATATATATATATATATATATATATATATATATATATATATATATATATATATATATCATAAAATTTCCCTTGTGTACATAAAGTGTTTCAAAAATAATATAGAAAATCAGAACTAAATGCCCATAATCATGTCCAGTATATCTAATGACCGACTTAGGATGAGCAGCTAAGTAGGTGACTATTTCTTTGGCCACACGCTGAAAAAGGTGAACCCAGATGCATGGCACTCCTACCACGCGGCGCTGCATATCCTCAAGTAGATCTTTTATGGCCTCCATCGGTACTCGGTGAGTCAATCTCACCATGTTTCGTTGGACTGCATATAGGACCCTCTCTGTCTCTACAACTGCCTCTTCGGCACCTCTTTCGTGATGCATGTGCCATGGAAATCCATCTGGTCATACCGGGCCCACATCTGGAACATGATCATTATGTCAGTATTTTAATCCCATGAAAATATCTTTAAGTTCATTTTAATAATTAAAAAAAATTAAAAAATCTTAAAATTTGATAAAACTTAAAAAATGGTTACCTATCTCTCCCCATGTGGCGTTTGGTGGTAGCACCAAGTCCAGATCTCCTCTAAAATCCATGCCAGCATAGGGATAGTCATCCATAGTGCCGATTTGTTGTTCCCACCAGGAGAAGAACTCATCATTGAAAGCAGTCCTTGGCACATCTTCACCTGCAAGGCATCTCATCAAGTCAGCCCACCTTCCCATTCGAGGATCTCGGGGGCTGCTGATAGAAACTGATACACTAGGACGTAGCCTTGGAACCTTCTCGAAGAAGAAGGAGCACAAAATGGTCTCGTATCCAAAATTTTTGGTCTATCCTTTCTGAATGGAGGATAACTAGCTCTTCATATTGGTAAGAAGAGGTGTACACCAATCAAAAACAATAGTGAGACACTCCACGACCAAGCTCATGGATAGTCGTGATGCTTGGTGCAATGAGGTTGATCCATTTATCCTAGCTATAGTGAACAATAAAGTCCTCAGGGACAAACTCTCTACATGTTTTATTGGAATTTGGCTTCCAATTTTCTCAGGATGCCCAGGACAGTATATATGCATGTAGTCTTCCACTGAAAGACTACCTCGTGTTTGGCCAGTTGAATGTACAACTTCTCCTCTCTCGGAGAGTCTAGTGATAAAGTAAATATCTTCTACCTCTATCCTCAAAGGCATTTGATCAATCATAAAAGCATCATCTTCAATACTCCAATAGTGGATTAACATTTCAAGCAAGGGGGTGTTGGCCTTCATATTTGGCATTTTGAAAATATTCAATAAACTGCATCCCCTCAATGCATCTAAGGCCTGCTAATCATTCATAACTTCATTATCAATGGTAGTATACTCCCTCTCTCTCCAAGTGATTGTCACACTGAAAGACAATTGATTTCCAACTGTTAGTTTTTTGTGTTTAAAGTTGAAACCATGTATACGCAGGTCCCTTTCATACACAGTCTCGTGTAGGGCCTATGTGTATGCGGGTTTATAATATCCAACCCACGTATATACCGCGTTGAAATTTTTAACATAAATTCCTATGGTTAAATCTCAATAAAAATTTATAAAAGCAATAATAAAGTAATGCAAGCTAGCATTGGGGGTTACCTGATCATTTTTATACAATTTGAACGGTCCAATTATTTGGGGGGTAAATTTTCTCTATTTTTCTCCACATCTTTTTCTCTCAACACAAATGGTACAAATGGTGAGTCAAAAAGTCATTTGATAAGCTTTGAAAATGTCAAATTTTTCCAAAACTTGTTTTTCTTCGTCTCATGAATCTTTTAACTTGTGAGCTTGGATTGTCAGGAATAGGTTGTTTTTTCACGACATTTTGGATGCCTTTTCGGAAATTTCACATCGGTTCCAAGACTGCTGACCCATCATGGCAGGTATCGTTTACTCATTGGCATATAGGTTAGGGAAACCATTTTTTCCATTGCGTTTTTCATACTAGCCTCCATTTTTCAATGCGCTTTCCATAGGGTCGATCCCATTGTGTTATGGTTAGTAAGCCATGTTCACTCGCCAATTTTTAAATCATGAAACGATTGTAGAGCCATCCTTTACATGGGCATCATAGTTAGTACCTCACTAACATTGGTTGCCCATCCTGTTTCATTGAGTAGGCTTAGGAGTCCTCTCTAGTCTAGCAATGACTTGCACATTGAAGACTCATTCCTCTTTTCTTCTTCACTTTGTTCTGGCCTCATACCCTAGAGGCTCCTTTGTGTTGAGTTGTACTACTGCATTGCATTTTGACCATTTGCACCTTTTGGCCTTGAGCCTGCTTCACTTGGACTCATGTTTAAGCCACTTTTTGACCATTTCTTCTACAAAAGTCAAACTTGCAATACCTTAGCTTCTGGAACTTGACACAACCTTAGACCTATGGAAGGAACATCCCTTTGAGTGTCCTTGACCAGCTTTGCCTCCCTACATTGAGCATAGGAATGTTCCCATCCCAGGAACTAGATCATCTGTTTCACTGAAACTCATTATTTCCATTGTACTATAGCATTCTTTTATTCTTTTTCCAGCTTAAAGAAAAAGACAAAAAAAATTAAATATTCTAAAAAGAGCGGGAACGGGACAAAATTTCCATATATTGTTGGTAGCTAGAGCTAGTCGTGTTACCCTTGAACAAAGCACTCAAAATAAAGTCTCTCCTCCATTCGGGCAGGATTTAGTTTGACTTAGGTATGTTGTAACCTTGTTATTGAGTCAGTTCTCCTCCAATTGGTTATCTCTTCCAATCATATGGAGAGTTTGTTTGTGCCTCCTGCATGATGAACTTATACAGAGTTATCATATGCTACCACATGGTCATCATTGAGTCGTGCTTGTGTTCAAGGGAAGTAAGCTTGAGTCGGCCTCTTTGCGGTGTCTCTTGACCTATTTTTCAGTCAGCCATCCTTGGTTGCCAGTGTCTTGTCTATCCTCACATTAGTTATATTGTTCTTTTACTCGTGCCGGTTTGAGAAGGTCTCCATTGACTTCTTGCTGGCGAGTCTTTCCCTTATCGATGATGACATATTGCTCTGAGGACAGGCCTAGTGCCACACCCTAACCCTCTTTTCATTATTGATAGGTCACCTTGTGCTCAGCATCGATCAGTATCATGGGGCTTTGACTGAGTGGTTTCCCTTGTGTTCGACATCAGCTTTCATTATCACACATTGGGATTCGTGCAGTGTCGGGTTACTACATCTTTTTTCATTTGATTCTTTCCACATTATTGGCCTACGAGTTACACTCGCACTAGATTAATGAAGGATTTATTAATGCCTTCCTTCTAGTGGATCTTTCCCTATCGACTACGACTCATTGCTCTGGGGCAAAGGTCTAGAGTCCATTTGGTAGTACCTTGGGGTTTGCAGTCATCAGTGGCCGATCCTTCGCTATAGAAAGTGGGAAACCATCATTGTCTCCTAATTGATAGATTCTTCTAGGTGTTCGACTTTAGCTCATCTAGTCACACTTATTAGATTGTACTGGGTACCTTGACTCTCATTATCATTATCGGTGAGTAGTCTCGCATTTGTTAACAGTATACATCAATGACTGGTAATCAAACAATTTCTTACATGGTCAATTTTAGATCATTTATTCCCATTGTGTAGAAATGTACCACGGTGGTCGGTGAAGACCTCAAGTTACATCAGCATTCTTTGGTTCACTTGTCAGTTGTTCCTGTTGTTGCTAGTTGACACCATTCCACATTATATGTTGCAGTCCTTCACAGCGATATCCTATATGCCGGCATCGGAGTTGTGATGTAGTATCATCGTATTCCATCATGTTCATTTGGTACTATTGGGATCACTTTTTGACATTAGTGATCGGCTTCATCTTTCAGCTTCATTGATCATCTTCTTATATGTGATATTCAGACATGTACTTGTTCGATCATGATCAGATGATCCGTTATGTACTTTCAGTTCCTTATACTTGTATACATAGTGGATCCACTTGTACTTGATATGCGGACATGCTTTACTTTCTCTGAGCTTAGGAATGCGCACCTCAGACAGTTGTTTCTATTGGGTTGTGTTATATTCTTTCCACAACTAGCCCATGTAGTTCACCAGGGGGTTAGAGGGGGGCAGAGCGCCCCTTCGTTGCGCCGATTGTGTAGTGGGCAGGGGGGGTTCACAGGAGATTTGAGGCATATAGTAACCCCACTTTATGGGGTCTGGGGCAGTGCCCTAAACAATTTTGGTTTTGGACCCACCTATGCTTTTGTGCATGATTTTCACACATG
The DNA here is from genome assembly GCA_000404065.3 of Pinus taeda. NCBI lineage: Eukaryota > Viridiplantae > Streptophyta > Pinopsida > Pinales > Pinaceae > Pinus > Pinus taeda. Next base: position 69,172 of record APFE030195297.1, on the reverse strand, counting down.
TTTTTGGACATGATGGTTTTCGGTCCATGGTATTGGACGTGATTGTTTTCAGTCCAGGGTATTAGATGCTTCGGCATGTATAAATATGTATTATAACATTGAAAGGAAAATAATGAAAAATCAAGATGATAGTCCTGGTTTTGGGATCCAGGGGAAAACCTCTGTGTATAGGCGTTTTATGTATTACACTCTTGCATTGTTTATTTTATGTGTTTAAGAATTCGTATGCTGGTAATTTCTATATGGGGTTAAAACCTACATTTGATATCAGAGTTATTTTCGCTTCAAGGGGATGCCTTTGTTGCTAAGGGGTTTTTCTTGGGCCTGTGGTCGACCTTGTTTAGTGGGAGATCTGTGGGATTGATTCTATTGGTGAAAGAACATGGCAAGCCGTGGAAATATAGAGATCGAGAAATTTAATGGTCAAATTTTTGAGTTGTGGAAACTCAAGATGGAGGATCTGTTGGTGGATAAAGATTAGTGGATCGCGGTAGATCCGGATACTAAACCAATAGGAATGTCTAATGAAGAATTGAAGGAGTTGGATCGGAAGGAAAAGAGCACAATAATATTGTGTGTCTCGGATTCAGTATTACTGAATGTATTAGGGGAAGCTACGACGAAGGCTTTGTGGGACAAGTTAGGGACTTTGTACCAATCTAAGTCTCTGGTGAATAAATTGTTCCTGTGGAAAAAACTGTATAACCTGAGGATGAAAGATGGAGACTCGGTGACAGAGCATTTGAATGTATTTAATACTGTGGTAAGTCAGTTAGCATCTGTTGATATTAAAATTTCAAATGAAGATAAGTGCATCAGTTTACTGTGTTCTTTGCGGTTATTGCAATAGGTAGCAATGCAACTACCTTGCAGTTTGATGAAATAGTTTCATCCTTGCTGACGGAGGAGATGAGACGGAAAAATATGGAGACACAGAATGGTGATGCCTTATCTATACAAGGACGGTCCCAGAACAGAAACAAAAATAAGTAATCGAGTGAGAGATCTAAATCTAGAGGGAGATCTAAATCTCCAGGAAAACCTGTAAAGGTGGTGTGCTGGAAATGCGGAAAGGAAGGGCACTGCAAAAGGGACTATAAATGTAAAGCTCCTAATAAAGGAAAGGGATCTAATGATGCTCCTTTTGTAGAGGTGAAAACCACCTCCGATGAAGGTGGGGATGTGTACTTGGCTTCTTCAAGTACACATGTAGATCATGAGGCATGGTGGATTGACTCAGGTGCATCCTTTCACTTCACTCTCGATAGAGAATGGTTTTTCGAGTATGAGAAATATGATGGTGGTGATGTCTTCTTGGGGGATGATAGGAAGGCTAGAATCATTGGTAATGGAAAAGTAAAGTTGAATCTGCAAGGTGGAAGGCTTAGAACACTTCCGAGTGTTCTTCATATTCCTACATTAGCCAGAAATCTTATTTTTGTAATCAAGCTAAATGATACAGGTGTAAAAAACAGTGTTCGAGAAGGATACCTACAAGATGTTTCAGGGAGCACTTGTATTGATGCACGTACAAGCTTCAAGGTAGCACTATTGTTGATGGGTGCAACAATCTTGTGGTTCCTGAAAGTGGATCTGAAAATATAGTGGTCATTGGAGAGAAGACCATGTTGTGGCATCAAAGGCTTGGACATATTGGAGAGAAAGGCCTTCGAATACTTCATGGTAAAGGTATGGTACAAGGTATGAGTAATAGATCTCTAGATTTTGATTTATGTGAAAATTGTATATATGGGAAGCAGAATCAGGTGAGTTTCCCCTCTCATAGTAAGAGGGCAAACCAGATATTAGAACTTGTGCACAGTGATGTGTTTGGACCTGTGAAGGTTCCATCACTGGGTAAGTCTATGTACTATGTATCATTTATAGATGAATTCTCAAGGAATACATGGATATATTTCCTTAAGAAGAAATCTGAAGCATTTGACAGGTTTAAAGAATTTAAGGTTCTCGTTGAAAATCAGACAAAGAAGAAGATAAAGGTGTTGAGGACAGATAATGTTGGAGAGTTTTGTAGCAAGGAATTTGAAGAATTTTGTAAGAAGTGTGGTATAGCACGATAGAAGACTACTCCATATACACCTCAGCAAAATGGAGTTGCAGAAAGAATGAATAAGATGTTGATGGAAAGGGCAAGAAGCATGCCCAATGGTGCCGAGTTAGGACAAGAATTCTGGGCAGAGGCAGCGGATACTTCATGTTACCTGATCAACAGGTCACCTTCATCAGCGTTGGAGGATAAGACTCCACAAGAGGTATGGACTGGTAAGAAACCCTCTCTTTCACATCTAAGGGTATTTGGATGTGATGCATATGTACATGTTCCAAAGGAGAAATGAACCAAGTTGGATAGTAAATCTGAAAAGTGCATATTTATTGGGTATAAGGATGGTTTAAAGGGTTATAAGCTTGGGAACCCAGTCACACAGAAGATTGTGTACAACCAAGATGTGGTGTTCAGAGAGGTAAAAGATGTTATTAAACATGAAGTACAGCCAAAGGAACCTGAGAAGATAGAGTTTGAGCTTAAGGAGGAAGAATCAGAGTCTACAACAAAGGAGGAATTAGAAGATGAAGAGCCACAAACTATGGGCATGAAAAGATCAGTTCGAGAAAGAAGGTAGCCAGAAAGGTATAGTCCATCTACTTTCTATTCAAATTTTGCTTTATCTATTACTGATGATGATCCGAGAACTATGAAGGAAGCAGTAGATTCAGAGGATGGAAAACTCTGGAAAGAGGCCATGGTTGATGAAATGGCATCTTTGCATAAAAATGAGCCTTGGGATCTAGTGGAGTTGCCAGCTCGAAGGAAACCCATTGGTAGCAAATGGGTGTTCAAGAAGAAGACAAATGTAGAAGGAAAGGTGGAGAAATACAAAGCTTGGTTGGTAGCAAAAGGTTATTCCCAGGTGTCGGGAATTGATTTTGGTGATATTTTTTCTCCTGTTGCCAAGGTAACTTCTATTAGATTACTTTTATCTATTGTTGCTGCTTTTGATTTTGAGGTAGAACAGATGGATGTGAAGACAGTATTTCTTCACGGGGATCTAGAAGAGGAAATATACATGAAGCAACCTAAAGGCTTTGCAGTGAAGGGTAAGAAAGAACTGGTATGCAAGATAAAGAATTCTCTGTATGGGTTAAAATAGTCACCAAGCATGTGGTATCAGAATTTGATACATTTATATGGGGACTTGTCTTCACCAAAAGAAAAGCATATCACTGTGTGTATTTTAAATTAATTGGTGATTGTGTTATTTATTTGGTCTTGTATGTGGATGATATGTTGCTAGTTGGATGATATGTTCCATATGCAAGTGGAGTCAGTAGCCTGATGTATGCAATGGTCTGTACTAGACCAGACATTGCACATGGGAGTATTGAGCAGGTTTATGTCAAAACCAGCAAAGGAGCACTAGACAATGGTGAACCGGGGTTTCAGGTATTTGTGTGGCACTAGTGATTATGGTTTGTGCTACCAAGGAATATCGGGATTGGATAGAATGTTGGATATTCATGGCTTTGTTGATGTAGACTAGGCTAGAGATCTAGATCAGAGAATATCTACAAGGGGGTATGTGCTTAACCTATTTGGAGGTGCAGTTAGTTGGATGAGTAAGAAACAATCTGTAGGGGCACTACCAACTACAGAGATAGAATACATGGTAGCCACTCATGCAGGCAAGGAAGAAGTTTGGTTGCATAGATTGTGTTTAAGTATGGGGTTAGTACAGGGAGCTATAAGGATAGATAGTGACAGCCAAAGTGAAATTTTCTTGGCAAAGAACCCTGCATATCATTCAAAGAGAAAGCACATTGATGTTCAGTATCACTTTGTGAGGGATATGATATAAGACAAAAAGGTGTTGCTGGTAAAGGTGGACACTTTAAAGAATATTGCAGATGCATTGAAAAAATCTATGAGCTCTTAGAAGTTCTCTTGGTGTAGAGAGACAATGGGCATTTCAGGGCTGGAAAAATGACTAAGCTCTCTTGTGGCCCCCTGTGGAAAGAAAACAACAAGTGGGACAATGTTGCGGTGTGTTATATTCTTTCCACGACTAGCCCACGTAGTTAACCGGGGGGTTAGAGGGGGGGTAGAACCCCCCTTCGTTGCGCCAATTGTGTAGCGGGGTGGGGCAGGGGGCGTCACAGGGGGTTTGAGGCGTACCTGTAACCCCACTTTATGGGGTCCGAGGAAACGCCCCAGAAAATTTTGGTTTTGGACCCTATGTTAGGATGGGCGGACCCACCTATGGTTTTGTGCATGATTTTCACACATGTTTTTAGATGCCATGGTTTTCAGTCCATGGTATTGGATGCTTCGACATGTATAAATACGTATTATAACATTGAAAGGAAAATAATGAAAAATCAAGCTGGTAGTCTCTATTTTTGGATCCAGGGGAAAATCTCTGTGTATATTTGTTTTATGTGCTATGCTCTCACATTGTTTATTTTCTATGTTTAAGAATTTGTATGCAGGGAATTCTTGTACAGGGTTAAAACCTGCAGTTTCTTTCTGATCTTTTTTGCTGGCTTGGCAGGCTGAAATCTGGTGAAGTCCTTCTCAGTTTTTGACAGGTTTCCTTTCCATATACTTAATACATTTTGGCCATCATGTACCCCTTCTAACCTCATATATTAGGGGGCATTTGTTATAGCTCCAAATATCACCCTTTGTATTTATGATGCTTGGTTTATTTCCTAGGGCAACCCCTCCTTCCAGACTTGGTCCAAATAGTTTAAAAACAGTGTTTTACTCCATGTACGCTACTTTTCCCTGTGTTAAAAGCATGCACATGCGGGTCAGTCTATACCCAACCCGCATATATGTGTTAAAAAACTTAAAAAAATTAAATTTCCTTAACTATGGGTGGAGATCACAGGTTTTAACTGTTGATTACCTATTAATGCCCATGGCCCAACTGTTCCCAACTATTTCCCAACTAAAACACTAATTTTGGATAAGTATAAAAAGACTTCAATGGGAAGGCCTTAAGGAGGAGAGAAATGATAGAATTACTATACTAAGATTATCCCCTGATCAGTCTGAAGAATCCCTCTGCTTCAAGCACTTCCCAAAGTTCAGGAAACCCTTGTTTCCTTGAGTTTTGATGTTCTCTCATATGCTTGGAGATATTATGGTATTGATTATGGAAGGAGGTTGTTGAAGACTGGGACTAGATGGACCTAGAGGACGGTTCCGCTTGGAGCCAGAAGAGGAAGACTCAGGTGAACTCTTTCCATGTTTTTATCATAGTTTTCTATAATAAAAAGAAACATTGTCTTGTTCCTGATATCAACTTCGTTTACAAATCTGATGTTATTATTATGGTTTATATATGAATGACTATTTCAATGTATAACTAACCATCTACTTATATGATATAAAGTTGATTTCACTACAATGCTTTATCTATATGCTGCTATGTGTATTTGAATTGGATGATTTGTAGGTTCGAAGATCATCAGGAGTTGTAGAGGATTTGAATCCTAGCCGGAGCTACCCAAACGAAGGACATCTGGGTATGTTCATCCTCACATAGTTAGTTTGTTCAAGCATGATGCCTAAGTTGAATGCTTGTTTCTTGCTGTAGATTACTCCTGCTTTGCTAGGGTTTTGACCCAAAGCCCTAGGGGACTTATTCCCTCAACACAACTTTGGATAACTTCTAAAGCAGACATAGCTAAAGGAGCTTGGGCTAAGTCTTCGACAACACTATAGTATTGTGCTACATGAGCATTGGGGTTATAGGAAGATTTCCGGAGAACTCCCTTAGTAGGAGGTTTGATGAAAAACTTAGTGCTAGGCCATTCAATATGAAGAGGGCAAGAATTGGATGAAGGAATGTTTGAAGGGAATTCAGGTTCCTTGTTGGCAGACAGAGGATATTATTTTGATTGTGTACTCACATGAATAGGTATAGTCCTAGCCATAAAAACTTGGGAGCCAAAATTTGAAGAGGACTGAAGTTAATCAACCACCATTTGAGTTTGCTAGGAGGGAAAAGGGTCTTTAAGTACAACAGAAGTTCTTGAAGTCCCCTTAAGCAAATGACTAACTTCAAACCATCTAGGACAATCTTTAGTGTAGTGATCCTCATCACAGATAACACAAGGATACTTAGTTTACATTTAGAACCATCATTAGTAGGAGGCTTAGGAGGATATTGCTTCGAAGAATCGGCTTTATTTTCACCTTTCACCTTCTTTTTACCTTTTGACACTTTCTCTGCTGCCGTGGACTGAACGACATTGAATTCAGAGGTTTTGCTAGTATTAGATGTGGACTGAGAAGCATTTTCACTAGGAGTAGTAGGTTTTTACTTCGTAGGAGTCGTGGAAGACTTTTGGGAAGATGAAGCAACGAAACCAATAACACCATTGATAGAAGGCGTCGACAGGGATTTAGAAATTCCAGGTCATGGAGCATCAGGCAAGACATCATAAAGTGTTCCATTCCTGCAAATCTATTTTTGTTGTTGGTGCCTCTAGTAGGTTAGTACCTCCAGTAGGTTCGTGTCTACAAATTGATGTAACTAAAGAGTAAATAAGATAAGATATTTTTAGCTTTCTCCTACAAGGGTTTCCACATGCATTTAGTGTTTATCTGTGTTGATGTGAAGATGGTGTTTATTGATGCACTATTTAGAGTTATGATCAATTGTAAAATAGTTTAAATTAGTTAAATTGGCCATTACATCTACTCACCACCACTCTTAGTGGGATCATTATTCTAAAAATTGGTATACAATAGGATCCTTTGAGAACAATTAATCATTAGAAGGTAGATCCAAAGAATGATGGTCATGAGTGATCAAAATATTGAAGAAAATGAAAAAGTGGACACCATACAAATTTTGTCATCCTTCTAGAAATTGAATTGGAAGAATCCAAAAGGATGAATGAATTTTTCTCAAAGCAATTAAGAGAAAATTAAGAAGAAATTGTTATCTTAAAAAAATAGTTGGAAGAGGAAAAAAAATCAATAAGAGTGTCAATTGTAGTTATAAATCAGTTACATTATGGCAATGAAGGAAGGCATGACAAAATCACCAACAAAAAACATTCATCCCGGTACCAAATGTTATTTTGTGGATATTGTTTCTTATGTATTAATATTCATCATAAGGCATTTGATTGTTGAAGAATGAATTATAAAATAAAAGAATTTATGAAGAATAACTACTTTTTCAAAAAATCTAGAGGTATGTATAAAAGTGGTATTAGAAGAGGAAAATATTTTTCTCCATGGTATTATTATGTTGAATTCTACAAATGCAACAACTTTGGGTGTAAGTTTTGGGACTACATAAACACTATAGTTAGATATCACAATGAAGGGAAGGAAGAATGTCCCCTTAGTAAAACAACTGTATGGAAGAAAGAAGAAAATAAGGAAAAGTGTGGCCTCATGTTGTATGCTAAAAAACATGAAAATAAATGGTATGTTGACAACTAACTCTCAAGACACCTAACAAGAGATTAGAGTAATTTCATAAAACTTGAAGAGGTAGATGGAGGAAAAGTAATTCTTCGTAATGATGGATCTACAAAAATGATGGGGAAAGGGACAATTAGCATTGATAATGGAAGAACTAAGGCTCAAAATATTTTATATGTGTAAGGACTAAAATATAATCTCTTAAGTGTTAGTCAATTGTATCATCAAGGGTATGATCTGACATTTAATTCAAGTGGTGAAATCATAAATTTAGATACATAAAGAAAGATAGCAAAAGATAACAAGACCGAAGGCAATGCATCCACTCTTGATGGATATGTGTTGGCTTGAGGGGGTCTGGACCCAGGTTCAGAGTTAGCTATGCCAACCAACAAAACACTTCATTGTTGGCCCTTTCGGCAAAAACCCGTGTAGCACAGGCTGCAGTCTCACCTTAAGCAGTATAGGGGGATGACAGAACCAGGTTTCTACATCCATAGGTCTGTGTCATGGGTTTTCGTTACTTCTAGGGCTTTATCTCAACCTCTGTGAACCCTAACCCTTAATATGTGGAAATTAAGATAACTTACAGATAGCAAATTCTAACCCTGCATTGATTTCCTTAAACATTCTATAATGTCCCTTCCTAATTGTTGTCCCAAGGTGAGGAGAAATCATTTTTGGAAATTTTGTTATTTTTGGCTTAATGCAACTTTGATTGAAGAAATTAGGATAAAGGGGTTCAATGTTCCTTTTATTGGATTGTGGGGGCCACTCACCCACCAAAAATACGCACCCCTTGGAGGTAACTCGATTTTCCTAAGTGGGGGATCGAAATATTTGATGGGACCCATGTGGGACCCAAGGGAGATAGAATAAATAGAAGGAAATCAGCAGCATTTGGGGATTTTGATCATTTGAATAATTTCATTGTTTCATAGGCTGTTTAGGTAAGCTATTAAGTGTTGTTCAGCACAAGAGCTTCCCAAGGAGTGAAGCTCACCCTTCTTCGATGGACTTTGAGTGCCACCCTAGGAGGGTTTCCATTTCCCACATAAAATTCCCATCTCCTAGAGGAGAATTTATAGTAGTAGAGCCAGCCATACACCCAGCTCAAATTGGAGGTTGGAGGGACTACGTCATCCCCACTCTGGACTGCGCAGTCACTAGAGAGGGACATCTTTGTTGGAGGTTTAGCAGGTGTATTTGGGAGTTGGGTTGCGGAAAGATTATTGGGAGTTTGATTTGGGGTGATTTGTACACTTATAGTAGCAAGTTATAGCAGTTTCAGCTGCAGGTAGTGAGCACCAACATTGGAGGAGGGCCAATCCCCAAGGGGTTGAAATTGGCAAGTCAAGACCAGGAAAAACCCTTTGTGTGTTTTTCTATCTTTTTGGGGAGGAGTACATCCCCATCGTTACAAAAATTTCATGTTTTTTGTGAGGGGGTGAATCCAGCATTGGACGAGGCCCAATCCCCAAGGGGTCAAAATTGGCAAGTCAAAACCAGGCAAAACCCTTTCTACATTTTTTTGGGTTTTTGGAGAGGAGTACATACCCAAAGTTACAGAACATTTTGGGTTGTTTCAAGGGGGTAAATTAGAGCCTAAAGTCAGTAAGAAGAGTAGTTTCTAGGGGACGACGCAGTATTCTAGAGGCAACAAAGATTATAGCAGCATAGGCACTATTTTCATCCACTTGACACCTGTAGCTTGCCTTGTGCAAGCCTAAGTGCACTCCTTCCACCTCATATGGTACTCCAACTACTATAATTAATAAAAATTGGCCAATTTGGTGTTCTGGGCAAATTACTGTTTACATATGTGTTTACTGAGTAAATTTCTGTGTTGTAATTGTTTCATGTCTTTCTTATCTCTGTAAATCTGTACTTTGGAAAATTACAGTGGTATCAAAGCATGATCTTGGCCAACTATGTGGAGGCTAGCAAGATCATGGAGGAGTTGTTGAAGTAGAGCCGACAATTGGTGAGGAAAAACTAACAGATTCTAGAGGGGATGAAACGACTGATACATAAACAACATAGAAGCCAAGTACATACACACGCATCCCAACAATACAACACCCACACATATGGTTAGTCTGACCATCCTACTATGTCTCATTCCTTGGATTAATAGAAGAAGGAGAAGTATAGTTCAAGGGTTTGACCATCATGTAGAGGTGGGCAGTTAGAGGATGAGACTCAAAGGTAGTTTTGCTGGTGGAGACCTGGTTTTAGACATCAGGAGACATATGAGGAGGCCAAACATGAGGTTGAGGGCACGTATGGTTGTGAAGAGTACGTAGATGTGTTGGCTTTATCGACCCTAACCTGAGTTCAATGTTAGTCAGCCAAACAAATCCCTACACTATTGGCCCTTTCAGCATCAGCCCACAGAGCGCGGACCAAAATCTCACCCGAAGCAATATGGGGGAATGTTGGAACCAAGTTTCCCCACCCTGAGATGGTCGTGATGTCAGTTTATACCCTCTTTCCCTACACTCACGCAACTATGACAATGTATTGTATAGGTTCCCAAGTTATCTCAAGTGTTTTACTTATCTTACTAATCAATCACAGTTAGCGTCATGTAAACTGATATCTTTGCTTGCATTCAATTAATAGATATCACATATATTTGTGCATCAAATAAACATTGTAAATTAAACCCAAAACACAATATAATCAGATGAATTAATAGAGACTAAATACATAGTATTTGCAGAATGCTTCTCTTTATTGATATCTTGCAATTTAATACAGACTCTATTTGCCCTGCGCACACATCTACAGGGGTCCATGCACTCAGCTGCAGACTTCCACCCTAGGCCTCTACGCACTGAGCTGTAGAGCCTCTACCTACGCTAAGACCTGAAACACTTAGACTTATCTACCAAAACTCCAATTCTTTTTCCTTCTCCCTTCACTACCTAGTGCTTACTTATTTAGTTCTTTTTTATACAATCCCATGGTCCACAGACCATGGGTAGATTTTTACAGCCGACTTGATACTCTACAAAATAAGGGTGGACAACCCTTTATGACTCTTGACACCTTCATGCTCCGTGACCACAAAATGCGGAGACTTTACAATTTTATTACAAAATTGTCACAAAATATTGGGTTTTATCCCCAAAACAGTTCTAGGGGGAAACGATTCCTAACAGGGCCCCAACAGAAACATTGTTACTTGCCCTCGAGTCACTCTACGAGTGTGAAGATATTGGCATGAAGATCTCCCAGCTCGACCTATATGACAACAACCACAGTGGTACACTGTGTGGCCACCTGCTTCACTTCTTCAACCAACTACTCTGTCGCTGGTCCTGAACTATCAGCCTGAAGATTTTGCTGAGTCGCTTGAAAACTAGCGAGTTTGCCTTCAATGGAGGCCGTGACTGAATAAGCTTCATCCAACTAGGGCTTCAAGCATGCCTTTAGCACTACCTCTTAGTGTTGTACTGCATCTACCTATTCCTTCAATATTTTGGCCTCCTGCAACTTCCACAGTCTCAGGGTGAAAGCGATGATGTGCATTGTACCTTTTACTTTGTCATAGCGCTACTACAGTTCTCGCACCTCTGTTTCTAGCCGTTGTACATTAGGATCCTCTTGCAGACTCATTAGGACCTCGAACGACTGTTCAAACAACCGTGTGCAGTTTGGTACTGCATTGTCTACCGCTATTATCGACTCTATGACAACGGTTGCACGCTGCACCTTTACTTAAGGCAGAGTTGAAGGCCGAGCCTTTAATTGCAATCTATAGGTTCAAATCTAGCTAAACCTTAGCCAACTATGTGCAAGCATCATGCACCCCTATAGCAAGCTTGCGAATGTGCACCTCGACTGGTTCTCCCTCGGGAATGGCCAACTTCGATACCATTCGGCATGCTTCCTCCATGACCTGAACTATGCGATTTTTTGGGTTAGTTACCTCAGTCATGATGGTGATGGCAGAGTCTCATTGTAGGGCAAGCTACACATTATTGATCTTTTGTTCACTGATCACCTACACAGCACGTTGTTGGCTGTCCCTCAGCTCCGCAATCACCCCATCCTGCAGTAGGTGGAGTGCCTTACCAAGAAGCACTGCCAAGTTTAACCCCACTCCCTTGAGGGCGCTGACAACGGGCTTGTTAGCTTCATTTTATATGGTCAATGCTCCATCCTGCAACACTATCTCTTGGGAGTCCTTTGCACGCAACATCTCTACGGCTTCTGAAGTGAAAATCGCGAGGCTGGTGGACTCTGCACCAGCCTGTGATGTGTGGATCTATAGCTAATGCAAACATGTCTGGATGGCCCCCAATAGTTATTGTTTCTGCTGCTCAAATTTTTGTAGTACCTTCGTGCTGACATCCCTCACTGTGTCTCCAATTTCATTCAAAGCTCCCTCTGTTAGGGTGATTCGATCCAATGACATTTTACTGTCCTTGGATTTCTTCAATAGCACCACTTTTTCTTGTTCTCTTGGACGTTTGATGTGGTATTACGCTATCTATGGGTCTTCTCCATGCTACTCCATTTTCTCGTCCATTTCTTCCTTTGTTTCAGGCCAAGGCGACCTCGAACCTTTGTTAGAGCCGAGCTCTGTTTCGCCTATCTGCTTTTCTTCCTGCTGGGCGGCATCGCGCTCTCCTTGGACCTTGTCAGTGGCCTCTTTCTTCCTCTTCTTGGCTAGATGAACCATATTGAGCTTGGCCTCCTCCTTTTTATGCTATGCAACGGACTTGCTCAACCCCACTGCCGAGTCTGAGGCACTACACCACTCTACCGGCCAACATTCAAGAATTGCATCAATCGCGTCGTCTGTTTACAAGTAAGGCAAGTCATGCCACTTCTACTTAGGGTCCTTCCATGCCCTGATCGTGACGCGTTGAAAGTATACCTTGAACTCCACATACTCCTGCAGTTTACAAACACAGTAGGTGACAATCATGGTTTGCGATTGATAGCCATGCATATATTCATTTCCATCAAGATCTAGAAGATCTTGCTATCTATGATGCATTGAGCATCCTTGGTTGTCCACAGTGAAGTGTACTTCACTATTTCTGGCAAGTCCGATGTGATCGAGGGGAATTGACTATCTTCCAGCAACTCCCAAGCTACCAGCACAATGGACAACAAGAGACACACATAGTGGAATGTCTTGCTAAGCTCTTGTGCCTCGCGGCAATTTGCAAGGAACTCACCACAAAGATAGAGTGTCCAATTAAACTAGACTCCTTCAGCACATTGGGCTGCTAGAGAAACGATCGGTGTTGGCACTTCATCTACATGACACTTCCGCATAACTTTTCCTGCCAAGATCTGTGTGGCCACCTTGATTGTAGGGTTGGAGATACTTAAGATGGCATAGCCTTGTGACTTCTTTACGAGCTTGAATTTCTCCTCAATGGCCTCTGCAAGGGCCATATTTTCCCCTGTATAGGGAAGCCATGTGATCATATGGATCAACCTGTCGGTGATGGGTATCAGCTCCTCTAGCCATAGACACCCATCCTGCACCAAGAATAGCAGCTTCTTGATGACCAATATTGTAATGGGTGTGTGATTGCAGTGCGGAACGGATAGCAAGTAGAGCATATGATCGAGGTGGATGTTGGTGGACACCCACCTATTCCATTTGGACCCCCACAACTTTCTCTTTCAGTTTTTTAGTTTCCGTAATTGTAGCACAATTTACTATTTTTAGCAGTTTTTTCGGGTCCTAAACTTCCGGAGCCGTTTTGAGGCCCTAAACGACGTTTTTTGGGAAAACTGGGGGCAACATGGGTCCATGGACCGATGTTGCTCTTCCCATACTGGTAGTTCTCAGATAGATATTTCTAACGAGCTATCATACGCGTTAAACGGAGATCGTATGCCAAAGTTACGACCCCAGGAAATTGATGTACTAATTTACCCAAAACGAGGCCCACAATTTGGCGTTTCATCTTCTAGGGTTAGGTTTTGGAATGTGAAGGGTTTTCCATTGTTTCTCAACAATAAATAGGCCTTCGAGCCTCATTGTAACACAGTTCAGAATAGTTCAGTGGCATGTAGCCGCCACATCTCTTCTCAGAGATAAGCTACCATCGTCCTAGCTGGTTTATTTATTTCCATTTCTGGTTGTAAGCATATTTCGGTATTTTCCATTAATGAAATGAAGCATTATTTCCATTGCATCTTTATGTATATGGTTATCTCTATATTTTATTGCGTTCCTGTTTAAATCTGAATCAGCATACCTGCCTTGTCTACACCCCTGAGCCACTTCCATGGTTCTAATGAAGTCAATCCGGTGGTTATGTGAAGAACGCGGTGCATTAGCTATTCTGTCGCCAAGTGTGGGAACTTCTCAGTGTCATCTAAGTCCCAATCTTCCAGTTTCAATAGCGGAACCTGCCCCAATCACGGTCCTTCAAAGACAATCTCATCCGACAATAGAGGTATGTGCAGGGCAACCTTTCTTTCATCAATGTCCTTTGGTACCTTGGTCTTGCCTTTGTGCGGAGGGACATATTTGGGAAATTTAGTGATAGGGTCAAAACCCTTGACTTCAACGTCTTCCATTTCCATCCCCAAACCCTCATCATCCATCAGGATGTCCTCAATTTCTTCCTCCTTCAGCTCCAAGTTAATGGTTTTTCCCTTTTCTTATGTGGTGGGCTTGTCTTTCTGTGGGTTTCTTCTAGGTGACGTGCGCACCGATATCGTAGCCTGCTTGCCCTTATTATCCTTTGCACTCTCTTTGGTCGAGGTAAGCTTTTGTCGAGGCATCCGTGGTGACTTGGGGACTTCAGCTAGTACCTCTACAACCTCTGGAGTAGCTCCTTCTACCTCCATAACAACCTCCAGCACAACCCCCTCGACTGTCACTACTTCGACGTCCATAGCTTCGGATACTGAGATAAAATCACAGATGAAATTGCGGCCGGACCGTGGAAATCGATCAAGCACTGGGTAGTCAAGAAATTCTTTGAAGAATGCATGGATCATGCATGTCTGAGAGCTCAGCAACTCAATGTTCAAAATGTCAGGTGTTTTTCATTGGACCTCCACCTGTAATTTATAGGTCATTTTGAATTAAAATTTGACCATTCCCCCCACATTTGGTTCATTAATGTCAGATTGATAGTAGATTTCCAAGGATCTTACCCATAAATATTGTCTTAAATGTCAGTCGGCCACTCCATTTGGTTGCATTGTCATCGTCAAATCATGAACAGTGACTTTAATAGTCGCTTTCCGGCTGACCTGCACAGTTTTTTCCTGGGTAGAATAGCTCTCTTCGCGCTGTCGCAAACGCTATGACATCGCTTCGTTCCACACAATCCTCCAATCGTGTAATTCCCCAACCCAAGAAGTGTATTTTATAGTTCTGCACCTCCCTTTAGCTGCTTGGAGTATTGATGAGCGTCGATATAGTAGCAAGGATGCCGTAACTCCTGGACTACAAGCTTTACTTATCAACCCAAGGTTCATACAAACTTGGAGGTGACAGTGCTATATGGACAAGTAGAAGTGAATGTCTTACTTGTTGTCACTTGTTCATCTGGAAAAAGACCCCAGGGGTTTGAAGCTAGACTTCTATAGAGTCAGAAGAAGCTTGATTCTTTGATGGGGAAGAGAAAATCTATTCTAAGAGAGATACTCTATTGCAGTAATGAAGAAAACAACATGTAAGGCTAAATCACACCTTATCCTAATTAACCATTAAACAGCTAAACTAAGAAGAATTTCTAAATCAATACTAACCTAATGCTACTATCTAAGTTACATAAGTAAAGAGCATCAAACCAAAATAATGTGTAAGTGAAGAAACTAAACTAAGTTTGTTTTCGCATTGTTGGGGTTTTGGTAAAATCAAGCATGCAAGGAGTCAAGCAAAAGAGCAAGCGAATATCAAAATCAGTTAAGGGAGGATGTAATGAAGTAGAAATGCATAGGAACTGTTGGATCAACCAGGAACAATATTAATGGGAGATGAGTGGCGGAGATCTTATCACAGAAGATTACGTGAATAGATGGATGAATAAGACTGACAAAAGATGAATCGTGGAGATCTCATCGCGGGAGGCTAAGTTAATAGATGGATGAGTAAGAATAATCGGAAGATGAATGGCAAATATTCTATCATGGGCAATTTAGTGAATACATGAACCAATAGAACTAACGGAAGATGAGCGACGAAGATCTTATCGCGTAAGTTGAGTGAATAGATGGATGAACAAGGATAAATCGAAGATGAATGGTGGAGATATTATCACGGAGATGAAGTGAATAGATGGGTAGATCACATCAAGTCACGTGGCGAGAGAATGGGAAAAAAAGGTTCGGAATGATAGAGTGGGTTTCCGTAGGCGGTAAGCAGTCTCTCGCGCGCCCTCAAGGCTGTAAGCGGAATTCCAAAATTTTCCGCGATTAGCCTAATTAGGTGACACGTAGCAAGAGAAAACCACTTTTCTTGTGTGATCTCAGGAAGATATCGGTCGTGCAAGAATCCACATGAGATTGTGTGATAACCGTTGGATCAGGTGGGGTTGATGAACGATGGAGATCAACCAAGCTAGTTGGCAATTAGGTGACATGATAGCCATTGGATCAAGGGCACGACAAATTAATGGTGGAGATTTGGAGCACGTAAAGTAGGTGGAAGAATTCACGATAGTCATTGGATCAAGCTAGATAGATCGACGATGGATATCTGGAGTGCATAAAGTCAATTGTTGAAATGAATCGAATGGTGATTTGTGAGGTTTGTTGTGGATTGGGCGAGTAAGAGATCTACATGTATAATCTACTTAAGATAAGATTTATTGGCTCGCGCTTAAGTATTTCAAGCTGAAAGAAATGAGAATATGAGTGAGATATATTACAAAAAGAATGTGATTGAAGATGATAATGATGAAATGAACCAACTACTGAATGAAGACAACAAACTCCAAAGCTCATGCGATAACTAGAAATTTGAAACACAACCAATCTACTCTACACTATTGCAATGAAAATGCAACTACTTAAGCAAATGAACGATTAAACCATGGATCTACGCTAGCATACATATAAAGTAAAGAGGATCTTTAGCTACTAGGGTTGGGCCCTAACCCAAGAGCTTTATCCCTCTGAGTTAACTCAGTGAGCTGGCTCAAAATAAAACTGATTCTTATTATAAAAAAAACAATGGATTGCATCAAGAACTATCACAAGTCTTGTAGCTTGAAAATAAAAATAGAGTTTTACAATCAAAAGTCTGAATAAAGTTTGAATCCTGCTGAGGTCCTCGGCCTCTCTACTTATATGACTAAAGTCTCCAATGACTTCCACATGCTTGGCTCCCTTCTATTCCTCATGATTTGGCTGGTTGCACTCCGAGTTGATGGAGGAATATTCGAATGGAGGGGTAGTAAATGAGGAGGATTTCCATCCTATAATCCCTCTCCCTTGCCCAATTCGAGTTTTGACCAAGGTCTTTGCCAAGATTCCTTGCTTTTATCCTTTATTCTAACATTACATGCACATTAGACTACAAAGAAAAATATCCAACTCTAACTCATCTCATAAACAAAATATAATCATAAGTATGCAATAAGTTGTGAGAATAGTTGGTTTGACTAAGCTAGGAGGTAAATCAAGGCGTATATAATTACCCAATGATGACGCTCATTATCACCCCCCTACTGAAAGTGTTGCTCATCCTCTGAGCAACTTAGTCAGTGTCCATGTCCTTCATGGCTCTGGTAGCCTCTTTGACATCCCATGGCTCTGATGTGGTCCCTTATTCTTGTGCATAGAAGCCTTCTTTCCTTTCTACTTCTTCCCACTACCTCTTTTCCTCTTCTTCTTTTCTCCCTTCTAGCATTCCTAGTAGTAGTGGTGGACTGAGTTTTATGCCTATCCAATTGACCTTCAACCTTTCCATTGATTGCTTATACATAGGTTTCCCATTGAGTGCCTCTCTCAACCTTTGAGGGGAGTGATATTCTCTGATCTTCAAGTTGTGTGGCAAAGTGTTCCATCTCCTTGAGTAGGCATGTATACTATCATCTCCTAGCAGCCTAAACATATCCTCAAAATGTGAAATTGCTTGCTCTTGGGTAGTAAGATATCTAGGTGCCAGGTGAGGATCATTTGCAATTAGATTATGGGTGCTGATTAGGGCCTTGGGATTTGATTTTTCAGTTCTAATGAAAAGAGGTTCATTATGCTCTCTGGCCAATATTATTTTCATCTCTACAACACTTGACTCCTCATGGTTCATCCATGATGCCAAAGCCATTAATTATAGAACTCTTAGCTTGGCATTAGCATCCCAAACACTCATGTCTGTGAGGGCCATGTTGTGCAAGTAAAACTCAGCCATTTTGGCCCTATCCTCTATTGTACTTTGATCACAAAGATCAATAAACTGCCTGTAGTCCTGAAATGGCATGGTGCCCCTTTGTGCTAGTTTTTTTATCTAAAATTGCAGCCATTGTTCTCTGAGGTAAAGAGGATAGGATTTATCTGGTATCCTACATTGGATGGCCTCCATGGAGAGGCTAACCATACATGCTAGTTGGTTTTTCCTTTTCTGAAGTTGTCCTCTTAGCCATGCATTTTCCCTCTCGAGTTTTTCTCTCATTATTTCTTCTCTGTCCCTTAGGCCACTTAGCTCTTTGCCCATTTCCTTGAGCTTCTCTTGTTTGATTCTTGTGCTTTTTCTTGTTCTAAAATATAGAGGGGTTTGCCTCCTTCTTTTCCCTTTTTTCTTGACTGGGGTGCTGAGAGTAGTGAGGGCAGCTGCTGCCTCCCTCACAGGGGCCTCTAGAGACACCCTAGGTGACTCTTCCTTGTGTTATTCCCCTTTTGTTTCAATGCCTTCTTCCTCTCTATTTTTATTATTTTCTTCCTATTGTTTTTCTTTGTCATCTCCATCAGTTTCTTCCTTCGTTTCTTCCTCTCTTTCAACATCATCCTCCTTCTCTTCTCCTCCTTCTTCTTCTACTTCATCATGTTCCTATGTATTAGTTTCTTCTTCATTCGTCTCATCCCCATCTAGATCTATATATTCTTCGTCTTGTTTTGCCTCCTCCTCACTGGCAGAAGGACTAACATCATAGGTGAGGGTTTTGATGTCATCCTTTGCTAGTAAGCCTCTGAAGACTGACCATGTTATAGGGATCCTGAGGTTTTGGAAGGCATCCTCCATGAGGATCCTGATGAACCCATGGTGAGCCATTTGTTGAGGGAAATGTTCCCCTAGGGCTTTTGGGTGGAAACCCTAGCAGACTGAAAGTTATCTATAAACAGAAACATGCATTCACACAACCATTATGCTATTATAAGCAAATTATATAGTGAGAGGGGCGTACCTTAGGTCCTACGTTCGAGAAGGTCCTTTAGGGTCCAAACCCTTCTTCAAGTCCCTTTCACTCCTTTGTCCTGCCAAACAACCAATTCCAAAGAACACAGCAGTATATGGACAAAGACTTATAAAGAAATCATCTTCATGTTATAAAGGAAGGTAGTTAGTTATGAACTTTAAACAACCATTCACATATGAATTCCAACATGAACATCATAAACATAAAGAAGACTTATATCAAGAACCAAGATGTGTTTCTTTATTATAGACAAATAGAATGTAAAAAAGGAATATTTTCACCTGCGTAACCTTTCGCATGCTCCAAGCAAAGCTTCCTTCTGGATTCGTCCAGCCTCAAGCCTTTAGCATATCTCCTTCCATGACTCACTCCATGATGTCATAAATGGTGGATGAACATCAACACACAAGGAAACAAGGGTTTCCTGTACAAATGGGGGAAGTGCAGAAGGCACAAGGGTCTTCAAACCTGGTCAGGGGAAAAATCTCAGTATGATAACCTTTCTCTCTCTTCTCTCCTCCCTTAGGCCTTCCCTTTGAGGTCTTTTTATACCACTCCCAAAGTAGTTTTTTAGTTGGGATTTGGTTGGGAACAGTTGGGCCACGGGCACTAACAGGTGATCAGCCGGTAAAACTCGCGATCTCTACTCGAAAATAAGGAGTTTTATATTTTTTTAAGTGTTTTAATACATATACGCGGGTTGGGTATATGCCTACCCGCGTATACATGCATTTAACTCAGGGCAATGTCGCGTACAAGGAATAAAACACTGTTTTTTAAATTTGAGACCAGGTCTGGAAGGAGGGGTTGCCCTAGGCCATGAGTGCAGCATCACAAACCATAATAGTGAGATTTGGAGCTATAATAGGATTAGGTAGGAAACCTTAATTGCCTGCAGGATATAGGAAAAATGCTTTTATAACTAGTATGATGAATGTTGCTGAACCTTCTAGTTATAAGGAAGCAAATGAATGTATTGTATGGAAAATAGCTATGGAACAGGAATATGAATCTATAATCAGGAACAACACTTAGGAGCCAGTTGAACTTCCTAGAGGGAAACAAACCGTAGGTTGTAAATGGTTGTATAAACCCAAGATTAATACAGATGGAACCATAGATAAATTAAAATCTAGATAGGTAGCAAAGGGGTATTCACAAAAAGAAGGCATTGACTATGAAGAAACCTTTGCCCCTGTAGCTAAACTAAATACCATCAGAATTTTGATTGCTTTAGCTACTAAGAAACATTGGATGATTCACCAAATAGATGTAAAGTCTACACTTTTAAATGGAGAATTGAAAGATGAGGTTTATTTAGAGCAATTTGAGGGGTTTGTCCGGAAAGGGAAAGGACATTTAGGCTGTAGATTAAAGAAAGCTCTTTATGGACTAAAGCAAGCACCCAAGTCCTAGTATGAAAAGAGATTTATTTTTTCTGCAATTTGGCTACAACAGAAGTAAAAACAACCCTAATCTATATACCATGAAAGATGAATAGGGTCGCATAGTGTTGATTTCTTTGTATGTAGATGATTTAATTATTACAGGTGATGTTATTTCTCTAATCAAAGAAATCAAGCAACAAATGTCACAGGTGTTCGAAATGAAAGACCTTGGTGAATTAAGATATTTTTTGGGTCTTGAGATCTGGAGAGATTCAAGACAAACATTTATGTCCCAGGGTAAGTATGTCAAAGGTCTACAAGAAAGATTCAGGATGGGTCAATGTAAGCCTGCAGCAGTACCACTGTAGCAAAACATAAAACTGCAGAGTGAGGATGGTTCTAAAGAGGCAAATTCGACACTTTATAGACAACTGGTTGGGAGCTTAAGCTACCTGACCACTACTAGACCATATTTGGCTTAAGCAGTGAGTGTGCTAAGTCAATACATGGCCAAGCCATTTGAGAGTCATTGGAATGCAACGAAATGTGTTTTGAGGTATCTACAAGGTACTATAGACTATGATATTATTTATATTGATTCCTTTGATGTTATATTGACAGGATTTACATATTTAGACTGGGTTGGAAATGTAAATGACGCAGATCCATAATAGGCTATGCATTCAACATTGGATCTGGGGTGAATACATGGAGCAACAAGAAATAGAACACCGTTTGCTTGTCTTCAATGAAAGCAGAGTATCAAGCTATGTGTGCAGTAATGTGTGAGGCAGTTTGGTTGCGGAGATTTCTCCAGGATGTCGAGGAAGAACAAAAAGTTGCAACAATAATCATATGTGACTATCAGAGTTCAATCAAACTTGCTAATAATACGATGTTTCACAAGAACACTAAACACATTGATACACAATTGCACTTTGTCAGGGAGAAAGTGCAATCAAAAGAAATCCATCTTGTATATTGTAATACATGTGATAATGTTGCAGACATTTTCACTAAGCCTCTTAGAAGAATTAAGTTTGAAATGTTTAGGGAGATGTTAGGCATATTTGTGAATCCCTTCTCCATTAAGGAGGAGTGTTAGAGATAACGGAGAATATCTTAGAATAGTGAGTTGGTTCACGAGAACTCAAGATAGGAATTAGTTTCTATATAGAAACTAATAATGTGTGATGTACATGGACAATATAGAACGTTCTAAAGAGACAAATATATTTTTTTATTAATTCCAACCTCACTTTTTAACACAATAAGCATTCGACTAATTCAAGAATGGTTGGTCTTAACCCGTTCAAACTTTTGAGTTTGATCTCTCACGCTCGCCATCTAAGCGTTGTGGATCTCCACGAGTTCAACATCCAAGATTAGTGGCCTCCCCTGTCCAAAATTCTGAAAACTTAGAAATAATGCTCCACGACAATAAAGAGTCACACGACACATTATATAACGCCTTCTCCTTAAATGCTTCACGAGATAATTACAGAGAAAAGTTAGCATATTCATGCTTAATTCGTGAAAGACTGCGAAATGACAGTCACGTGTGACAGAGGAGTATAAGAAATTACGCAAGCTTGCCCATCAATGAAATTATAAATAAAGTTTAGGCATACCCCATAGCATATTAAAATCTCGATGCTCCTTGTTTTTTTTTCTAGTAAATATGATCTAATTTTTTTATAGGTAAATGATTTTATGGACATGTTTTGCATAGTTTGCTTTTTTTTTTCTTTATTAAAAAAAATTATATCGAACAAAAAAATCAAAATTTCAACTTTAATAAACTGCCACCTTTACACATTATGCCAATTTTAAAATTAGCTTAGAAATTTAATAAAAACATTTATTTTATTAATTAAAACCAAATTTGTTCTTCGCATATTGTGGAGCAAGAAGTTCCCATACTTTTTTTTTTTTAAATCTAGGATAATCGGTAACTGGTGAGAGTTATCCTAAACAGAACCAGGATCAAATCTAACTGGGAGGCTCCCATACTTATTACTACACACCAGATTTCGAGCTATAAACCATATCCTTAAAAGATTATGAGATTAGCATGCAAACGGGATCCATCTTGACTCATTGTTCCTTAATTCAACTTGCAGGGCCTCTAAATTGCTTAAATATGTGATAACAATTAGATTTGATGATCATGGAATAAGAGAGTTTCTTATGCTCACATTGTCCGTCAATAATACTCCTTGCTCCAATGTTACACTATAATCAACGTTTTCAAGGTTTTCTTAATCTTAGTCTTTGTGAAGAATTAGCTTATTTTTCTTATGTACTAGTCCTTGATTCTTTATTGTAGTTTCTTATGTGATGAAAATTAATTATGCAAGTGTTATATAGGTAGTTCCATTAATCCAAGTGAAGGAACTTATCTAAAAGAAATGATCTAAGGTGGAATTTTTACCATAGATGTGATGAACTCAATTGCCTAGGGTCAAAAGATTCCTTTTTTTCTGCTACTAGTTTACCACATAATGAGATTGGTGCTTAAATTTGTTACAAAACTAGTAAAAAGATTGTAAAAATTTGAAAAGTTGTTAAAGGTATGGATTTTATTCATAAGAAAATGAATGAAATTAGAAAAGGGATTGCTCATATATCCATCTTTATGGAAATGAAGAAATATTGTGAAAATAAAATAATGTGAATTATAACCAGATAAAGAAAATGTTGAGATTTTCTGTTTGGAGTAAGATAGGCAAAAATCTCTGTAGGTGACAACAATAGAAATTTTGTTGCTAGATTAACTCCATTTTGTCGGGAGGGAGTTAATGCATCCTAAATTTGAGTTGAGAGGATTTATGAGGCAGTTAGATCCTCTTTGCTATATAACAGGCAACCATTCGAATTGTTTGCTATGAGGGTGAGAGTTTTGTGAGGTTTTCATTATGTAATATCCTGTTTTGATTAATAAATTGCCGATGCCTATGTTGTGTGGACGTAGCCCAGATTGGTTGGGTGAACCACGTTAAATTCTTGTGTCTTATGTGCTTGATTAGCCTGCTATTTATTTTGTTTAATTTCCACTGTGCATCTGATCTCCAACAAGTGGTATCAGAGCAATTGGAGGTGGAGCACATGTTGGAGGTGGAGCGCAAGGGCGTGTTAGAGGTTGTTGGTGCATGGTGCGCACTGCTGTCCAATGCAACTGCTAGTGCGTATTGATATGAATTCAGGCAGATTGGAGATTTGTTTTTCATACGATTTTCAACTCGCGAGTTCTACAGTGGATTAGCGCTGGTGTATTGGCGTATTACCAGATTGCTGTTACCATCCATTGTTTGCTGCGGATTGGTGCGTATTGGCTGTGCATTTACATCCCTGCGCACTGGTGAAACACTCCTTTGCTGTGCGTTTGATTGGAGATTTTCATCATACGTGGAGCGCTGGTGCCTGAAATGCATGGACCGTTGGCCGTCCTACATGTTAATGCTGCTGTGGAGCGAGGGTGCGTGGAGAGCTTGTTATTGCGTGTTTAAATGGCGCAGATCTGAAGGTACTATCATTGCTGTCTGGTGTGTTAATGCTGTCTGGTGTGTTAATTGAGTGCTGCGTGGCCGAGTTAAATTCTTTGTTGTCTGGTGCTGATGCGTGGACTTAAATCAGCATTGTCCCAAGCTTTAATTGTTGAGGCTATAGCAGAAAGGCGCAGATGGAACTTGCTACCAATGGAGCTATTTTTTAAGGGTTTTTGCTTCTGATTTTTTTTTTTAAAGCTAGCGATTCTTGAGAAGAGGTTTAAAGGTATATTTGAGACACATATTGCTAGAGTTTTCAATTTGAATGTGTTAATTTAGAGATGTGAAGCCAACAAGGCAAATGCAAGATGGAACTAATTCGAAGAAGGAACGTTATTCTGCTTCGAGGAATGTACATTGGACTATAAAATGGCCTGTATAACATTGATTAAATTGATTACTCTTGATGGGAATCAGATGCTTTTGTTGAGATTAATTTCTGTGATTTAAAGATCAGAGATAAATTGTTCAGTTGGAGCACGACCAAGGCATATTGGTTATGATTTTATTTTTCCAGAGGAATTAATCACAGTAAACCATCAATCTTTTAAAAAAAAAATTTTTGGCAAATGTATTTGTTCAAATTATAATTGAAGTGTTAGGCAACGGCTATAAGGCATAGGCAGTTTTATTAAATTGCCGGTATTTAAAAGTTAGATATTGGAGATTATTGGGTTTTTTTTTTTGTTGATCCAAAATGGCGAAAACTCAAAGTGCTCGGTTTGAAATTGAGAAGTTTAATGGCAAGAATAATTTTGAGATCTAGAAGGTGAAAATGCATGACTTGCTTGTCCAACAAGGCGTGGTAAAGGCATTCATGGGTAAATCCAAACAACCTCACAACATCATAGACGGTGAGTGGGATGAGATGGATGAAAGAGCAGTGAGTGCTATTCGACTGTGTCTAGCTGATGATGTCCTGTTTAATATTGTGTCGGAGACTACAACTGCTGGTTTGTGGATGAAACTGGAGAAACTGTACATGACCAAATCCTTAACCAACAGGATTCTCCTGAAGCGACAGTTGTACAGTTTGCGAATGAAGGAAGGTACATCGATTGCTGATCATTTAAATGCTTTTAATACTCTTCTTGTGCAATTACAAAGTATAGAAGTAAAAATTCCATCCGAGGATAAAGCTATTACTTTATTCTGCTCATTGCTCGAGTCATGGGATCATTTTGTTACTTCTATAAGTCTTAGTTCATCAGAAACTATTGAGTTTGATGATGTAGTTACATCCTTATTATCGGAAGAAACAAGGAGGAAGTCGCATTCCGAAACCTCTACATCAGAAGCTATGATGGTTAGAGGTCGTTCGAAAGAAAGACGCCCCAGGAAGCCGAGCGACTCACTTTCAAAGTCGAAAGGGAAGAAGAGTAAGCTAAAGTGTTGGTTTT
>APFE030195297.1:0-37747 GCA_000404065.3 Pinus taeda | reverse complement strand
TGGAGTGTGAAGGTATTGCAGTGGATGAGGTGTTAGTTGGGTTGGTGAATTCTCTGAGTGACTTCTCTTGAACATATTAGTGACACTAAAATGGATTGGTAGCATTAACCCCAAAAATGGATGGTACGGAGGACCAATGGTGATATGACTGGTGAACGGAATAACCCAACCCGACTCAATCATGGTGATGGAGTGAAAGTGTCATGTTCAAGAGTGACCTGCTATCAATAAAGTTCTTCAAGTTTTCTTCCCAATTTTTCCCCAGTCATTGTTGACCAGTACCTCTTTATTTTTGGCAAGCTTGAGGAGGATAACATATGCTTGTTCTATAATTTTCCCTTCGAGCAAATCTGTTGCTATGTTTTAGCGACCCTAGCGACAGTGAAACTCGCTCTTGTCTTCATGGAAAAGTTTTTCGCTATTGTTTTAATGAGTTTAATGACAAATATAACTTATTCCTTTTCAATTTTAGAGAGTCTGAAAAGAGACAGATAGGAAACTCCAGTAGTCCTTTTTCGTAGTATAATCCCTTGAGTCCGAAAAAGTATAAAATAATATGAAAGGGATGACTTTTCCGATCACTTTAGTGAGCCAAAAAAGACAAGTGATTGATCTTTTTGTGTAATGATCCCTCAGGTCCAAAAAGATTAAACTAGCATTTGCACCTTATGTTGCAAAGGAAACGCCGTAAGGCATAGAGTGGGGAAGAATAGCATAGAGTGGGGAAGAATAGGTAATCAAGTCCGTCAAAATTAAGATTAAGTTGATCAATTAATTTTTCATTTACATACACTGAATGCAGCGTGGGATAAGAATCTCAGGTTATCATTAATTCAGATAAATTTCTATAGTCCATGTTCTGTTTTAAATATTTTACTCTTTTGTCATAACTAGAAGAATCTCAAGTTATCATTGAGATAAATAAATCTCTATAGTACATACTCCTTATATATATATATATATATATATATATATAGATATGAATGAAGATCCTCTACTATGTTTTATATTACTTTCTATAGTCCATGCTCTATTTTAAATATTTTACTCTTTTGTCATAACTGGAAGAATCTCAAGTTATAATTGAGATAAATAAATCTCTATAGTACATACTCATTATATATATGTATATATATATATATCTGAATGAAGATCTCTGCTATGATTTATATTACTATGGCAATGCCATTTTTTTCTCGCAAGGTTGCATCCATTGGTTTTTTTAAGACATTAAAAGAATCTAGCTGCTATGGTTTGTTATGATTGATGGGTTATCTTTCATATTATATTGTAGATGATGTTAGATACATTAAATCATTTTGAAATAAACATGGAAATGCCGTTGGCATTGATTATCGGCATATGCTACAATAACTTATCTTCATTGAAAAAGAGGTTGATGTATTCATTGAGAATCTCTCACACTAAAACTTCTTGAAACATGGCTTGAAACACCATGTGTTATTGATGTTTTCATAGAAGTTGCAACAATGAATGTTGAAGGCAACATGGATGTTGTAGAAAATAAAAATGTTAATGAAATTTCCATGCAATAGTGTCCTTGAGAGACAAAATATTTTTATGATTTATTTTGGAACAAATTAATGAAGAGCAAGCTATGGAAGGTGATATATCCTCCATACAAACCCAAAAATCCAAATTATAAATTACATGTTTTATTAAAATTAAATGCTAAGTTCTCCCTAAGGATGGTCAAAATGACATTTATTAAGCAAAGAAACCATAGAAGCACTGGAAGTAATGGTAAATGTATAAAGCATGCATACATATGTTTTTTGGAGTCCAGACTCCACCCTATGTAAGAGGCTTACCAAAATTTGATCACCACAGAGTCATTAATTGGTCAAGTTTATGAGGTACAAGGTTCATGTATCTCCCCATTCAAAGTGAGTACTATGGAGTAGGATAGATCTTCAATCCCTAGCCGAAGGATGAATAAATATACCATCACTGACAGGGAAGGCATGTAAAACAATGTTAAAACTGCCATCACCGAGGGGAAAAGAACTCCAACCTTTCCTTTAGGTGATAGGAATCAAAAAAGATGTAAACAGTAGTAATTCTGATATCACTGAGGGGAATATGTGCAAACAATATTAACTACTATCACTAAAGGGAAAAGAACTCCAGACCTTGCCTTCAGGTGCTAGCAAGCAAACATATTCATATTTCCAACTAGCTCATCCCTGGTGCGTCACCAGTGTAAAGACAGACTTCCAAATTCCTACCAAAGCATCAATCCGTTTCCAAATAAGATTCAACGGTATTTGGGTATTTATTCAGTTTTAAGAAACCAACAAGGCTGGTAGGTAGTAGTGTTCTTTTCCCAGTATGTATAATAATTATTGGACAAACTTAAGCTTTGTCGTATTGGGTTTCAGGACTAAACTTCTGGCTAATTGTTATCATAATGAGATTACAATGGGTAAATTGGACTGTATCGGAAACCTCAAAATAGACTGCCGTAATCTTCACGATTCTTGGTGCTTGATAATATAAATACTGACCGTAGATTTGATGTGTGTGAGGTGCATGATAATATAAACATCGTTGTAAAATTCCTAATTAAAGTTCAGAAATTAGTCTGAAATTAGAAGATCTACACAAATCTAGAACTTTTTGCTGTTAGATGTGTTTGTGATATATGGAAATGTACTGAATAGTACACATTTAAAACAAGATAACATAATAAAAATACACATTTTTGTGACATATGGAACCATACTGAATGGTACACATTTAAGAGAACACAACAAAGTAAAAATCAGAGAAGTTGTGATTACTTAAGGAATCAACAAACATGTTACTTGGCAGAATCAAACAATGGTGGGGCAAGAACAACACTCGACTTTAACAGACCCCGCAAACTTCCGTTTGACAACTCTGCTCTAAAATGTAGGATTAACTTAAAATTTCGTTGTTTGCATATAACTAGCTATCCTGCGACTAGTAGCAAATAGATTAATACTTTTTCCCTTGGCCAATTGGATGCCCCCATTCTCCAATTGCAGATCAGTCCTCAAAATCTTATGTTAATTTTCTTAATTATGCAACACCTTATATTAAGATTCTTAACCATGATACAAAAGGATTATAGTATTAACTGTGAAAAATATTCCAAATTATAGTTTTGCATTCAATCCCAAATAAAAAGCAACAGTAGATTGAGCACTCTCACAAAACGTGAAACCTACACATATATGACAGAGCTATTCATGTTTACTCTATGGTCACTATTTCAAATCTGTACTAAGGTGACCTAAAAATTAGGACAAGAATACAAAACATCAAAATATACAAATTTGTTACTTCTGCATATAATTAATAAAATTAATTAAATTTTCGAGTAAGAGAGTAAATTGTTTCTGGTTAGTTGACTAAAATTGAGTTATAAGGAGTTGAAGTGAACTACTAACCATTTGGAAAGACTAAAAGTCTGTACAAAGGAAGTAGGGGTGGCAGTGATCACATAGGATCAATGAAAATCAGGGACTTGATTATGCCTAGAGGCTTGGTCATGCCACAAATGGTGAGAAAGAGGAACTCGCAGTTTATCAAGGCCTTGAACTGCTTAGGGCAGTGGGAATAAAATGTGTTACAGCGATTCCACCATAGTAATTTGAAATTTGCATTGTCGAGTGTCTCTACAAGAAATTCGTCTTGTAGAGTTCAAGCGAGTCTTGCTACACTCATTCATAGAGTTCAAGCAATGATATGAGATTTTTGGGGAAATAACATGTGTAACAGTGGTGGGGATTCCACCATTGTAATATGAAATTTGCATTGTCGAATGTCTCCACAAGAAAATGTCTTGATCGACTCATTCATAGAGTTCAAGCAATGATAGGATATTTTGAAAATTCCTATACAAAGTTATCAGGCCCTAAGAACGCTCCATTCAATCACAGATTCAAGGGCCAAATCCTAAATTCAATCACAGATTTCATATAAAGTAATTAATGTGGAAAAATTCCGCAAAAATCAGGATTAAATTCTAGAATTGCGATTTTTTCAACAAAACTATTTAATCCTCTGATTTTTTGCAGAATTTTTCAGAAACAAAAAAATCGCGCTTTATTCATTATATGCCCGATTTTATCGGGAGTTGACCCAAAAAGTCTGTTGTCTTAAGAGTTGAGACTCTGACAAAACTCAAGATTCAGGAGTTGATTCACTATTTTGATATGCGATGTAGCACTAGACTTCATATACATATTATATATTAGCTTTCTTTACATGTTTATGTGGAAATGCATTTATTTGATGTTGTGAATACTCTAGATGTTAAAAAAAATAAAAAAAAATAAATGAATATTTTTGTGTTTTTTTAATTTTCCCGACTTTTTTAACGAGTTTTTCAACTTTTGGACCCTTTCCGTAATTCCGACTTCTTTTTCCACATTGATAATTCCAACTTCGACTTTTTCCCCATTAATATAAACTTTTGGACCCTTGTCGTAATTTCGACTTCGACTTCGACTTTTTCCACATTGATATAAACGTTTCAGGGCCAATATGGGGGTCCTAATTCAAGGGCGGAGTTGGGGACTAATCTGGGGGTCATTTTAAGAAGAGTATTTCATATAACCGGCAGCGAGGGCTGCTCGGCCTTCTCTCCTGTCCCATGATATAACCTTACTATATACACAAGTACGTCTTGTTGCCCCAAGTGTTAGACTGTTAGTTCAAGTACACAAGTGAGAAATGGGAGTTAAAGCCACTGCAGAGACCTTTACTTCAACATTCATACTCACTAACAATAGGATTTATTAACTGTATAATAATGAGGAAGACTGTTGCATGTGGTTTTATTTCCCAGTTCTTGGGTGTTGGGTTTATTGTATTAGCTAGCCCTTCAAGTTGGATTCCTCTGATATTAGGAGTTTGGGGTTTTGCATTGATGATCTCTGTCAAGCAAGCTAGAAGTCTGGTGAATTCACCAGTCATTACATTATTGATTCAGCCAGCAAAGGGCATCAGTTTCAAATTGCACTCTAGGGGTCACAGGTTGAAGAAGAGCTATCTCAGTGCTGCTGTGACTTAGGTGCCATCATGGTTCATTGCCAGTCTAGCAGGGTGTGGTGTCCTGTGTGAATGCGATGTTTATAAGGCTCAATGCGAATTGGCAAATGCATCCTGCAAATGGACCAGATGGCAGGGAGATTGGAAATACAAAGCAACGACAGAAAGTTGTGTTAGGGATCAGTGTGCAAATTAATCTGCCATCCAAATGTTGGCATCTAATGAATGGGAGCATGTTTTTGGAGCTTGTATGCATGCTCACAAGAGGAAATATAAGCGGGTGGAGACAAATTGGGTTTCCTGTATACTTTGGTCACTGAATTGCGGAAAATCTTTAGACCTCTTCTCATTTCAGTCCAACATGTGCGAAGGAGCGACTTCAGAGATTCAACACCCCTACAAGCCATCTGTAGAGTTTGCCGTGTTCGATGCCAATAAATGGACTCGTTCGATGTGAATATGAGTTCAGTGAAACATGTGGTGTAGAGTCTTACGTTGGCACGAATGAAGAAGCCCCTCGAGGGCCAAATTCTCTGTAATCTTTTGTGCTAGTTATGTTGTGGTAGCTTTTTGGTTAAACAAGTATTTTAGGCAATATACACGCCAAGTCTATAGGAATAGGTATGTGTAAGCTGGGCATAACAATTTTTCAATAAAAAGATTCTATGAGCAGTAGGATGCAATTGTTTTCATTTTCATCTATAACTGTCATTCTTTTAAATCTAAATTATTAAAAAAATGGTGAAATTCTGCTCAGAAATCTCTTAAAGCCGATAAGTTTATGGAGAAAGTTTATTGATGTGATTAAATGGGAGAAATGAATAGCCTGGTAGGTTAATCAATGAGTCTTGTTAAAGGATTGTTCTACTTGCACTCGCTTCAACAAGGTGGCCATATGAAGACGCTTACTTTTCTCATTTTACTTATTGCACAGAAAAAAGTTAATTATAGTTCCAACTACATCATTAAAATCCATTAGAATACATCCATGTTAACTTGGGGAGGATCTGATAAGCACCTATACCAAAAAATGAAGAAAAGAGCCCGACGGAGCGGTTAGGGTAATCCTAGCCATCACCCTCAGTTGCTGCAGGGATTTGCAATTTCCATTTGCTAGCTCAGCAGCTGCCTTCGGCTCATTCCAAGACTCCTTTTCCATGATTGAGGATTTATTATGTTTGCGAGTTTCTTTTTTGTTGATTTGTGTTTTCTGCTGTGTCCTTACTGGTTGATGGCTGAGTTTTAAGAATTCGCCGGCAAATCAGAATTGTTGATTTAAAGAGTTCTTTGCTAGGTTCTCTTTGACTGCCCCATGGTTCAGTGATTCACCTAAGTAGCTTTGTAAAAGGAGTCAGCACAATTCCTTCTCTTAATTTGGAATTTTCTTCTGCGGTCAACAAGAATATTAAAATTCTCAAGGAAAAAAAGGGTTGATGGGTAAGGTTATCCGCCTTTGCCCTAATTATACTTCTATTTTAGAACAGATTTCTAACAATTAGGTAGATCATGAACTCATTGGTACTCTGTAATGTGGGAACAGATATCATGCTTTTATTGTGATATCATGCTTTTATTGTTGAATGTGAGGACAGAGATCTGATCTTCAGATCTAAGCCTTACTTCATAGACTCCAGGAAAATGTTTCTCATCTATTTGACTTTGAATTTTAATCCTAACATAGAAATTTTCTACGCCTGCTGGGATCAAATTGTCATATCTTCCCCCTCATATCTTCCCCTCTTCTTTTGGTATTTTTAAATCTATCGAAAAATTGGCCTGCTATATTACTATACATTCTAAGGAATACAACTTCTCATGTGCCAAAATTTGTGTTAGAAATGTATTTTGCAAAACTCCCAAAATTAATTTGACCTGCTACATTACTAGTTTACAATCCAAGGAATACAACTTCTAGCATGCCAAAATTTGTGTTGAAATGTATTTGGAAAACTCCCAAAGGTAATTTAGCTGACTTGGAGGGTCCAAGTCATCTTTAGGTTCTAGATTATGAGCAAGTTCCTTTCAAATGTAATTTTTGCAATAAGTATGTGTTTTACAAAAATTTGTCCAAATACTATAATATCTCAACTTCTTTCTATTTCATCGTCATCTTCTCAAACTAATAAATTGCAATGAACATTCAAACAAATTCCAAGGAAACACAAAAGGCCTCATTCTAATAGGTTTGAGTCTCACCAACATTCTCCCTCCAGTAAAAAATTTGGAATTTTGCACTCTACAGAAGCAGAGGTCAAGGTTGAATGATTAATTCAATACCCCATTTCGATCACGCAGTTACATTCTCCCCCTAGAAATAGATTTGGAATTCTGCATTCTACAGAAGCAGAAGTCAAGGTTGAGTGATTAATTCAATATCCCATTTTGATCAGGCAGTTCCAGATCTAGTGCAATCAGAGATCATCAATTCACCTGTTTAGGAAGAGGTTTCACCTAAGGAAAGGACAAAAACTGTGTTTTAAAAAAGAAGTAAGTGTAAAGAAGAAAAATATGTAATCTTTTTTTTTCAAATGTTCTAAAAATTAATCAATGTTATTAACCATTAATAAAATATAGAAAATATCAAAGTAAGAAATCTCCAAAATCTAGTGTCTTGATCTTCCTACAGATCTAGTAAAAAGGTGGTTTCACTTAAATTCTAGAGATGTTTTATTTTCATAGTACCTCGTGCAAGCAATTTGTAAGAATCTATTCATGTACTCAAAAAACAATGTATTTAATTTTCAGTAGATCTAGTCTTGAATCCCCTGCTCTCTTTTTTTCAAGAAAAGTATGGTTTTTTTGTCCTCTTTCTTCTAAATTTATTGGAGAATTTTTAACAACATGTTCTAATAACAATTTCTTTAATACAAAAATTGTAACCTTCATTCCCATATACTGCTTTAGCAGCATGTTCCAGTAGCAAATTTTTTTTAATACAAAAATTCTCATTATAAAAAAAAATCCAATATAATTAAAAATTTTAAAAAATACATTTATAAACCCTATTTTTGATCTCCTGATAAATACATCCCAAATTAGATTCACATGTATCTATTGATAAATAGATACCAAATTAGATTCACATGTATCTATTGATAAATAGATACCAAATTAGATTCGCATGTATCTATTGAAACATTCTGATAAACAAACTTGGAAAACAAACATCGTTAAGCAGATACCTCACTTCTACGAGCACGAAGTACACATCTTATAGAATATCTCGCTTCTACGAGCACAAATTACAAATTTCAAAAACACGCAAATGTGAAAATCAATATGCAGTTCGCAGTGTAAACATCGTCGCACCTTTATATATAAGGGTTGACGTGCCGTCATAAGGGCTAAGGAGGACAAGAGGCAGACTGAAAAAATTGGTGTTCTATGTGGGAGCGAGTTTTATTCTTCGGCATCATTCATGGAATAGCAAAGGCGAGCCACTCTAACAATGTTGATTGACTTCTCAGTCTACCTCTAGCTCTTCTGCGCTCCTCTTTCTCTACTCGTCTCAGATCCCTTTCTTTCCATATTTCAATACTCTTCTTTGTGGGGTGTTTAGTAAAATAGCAGGCCATTTTTCCATATTTAATCCTCACCCCTTTTAGATATTAAGAAATAGGAGTAGTACCTTTATAGAGAGTAAATTTATCGGCCTTATACAACCATACCATACAGTGAGAAACATTCCGAGGTAACAGCAAGCTACATCCTCGTTGCCTTCATATATACACTGCATAGTTAAAATTATACAAACAAGAAAGCAAGCTCGCGTATATACCATATCAGACCTGTGCAGCGCAGGATGCTGATCGGTCCTGTAGTGGGGCGGACTCAACCACACGACCTGCAAAATTCGCAGTGTAGAAATCTGCAAGAGCTTCCAAACCTTGAACTTGCATTTGAAGATTCAAAATATAGTCGGCGGTCTCCTGGAAAAGTGTATCGACTTCCATTTCCTCGCCAACGTTATGAGGGAGGATTTCTTATGCTTCATCATCGTGATGGTATTTTTTTTGCACATGAGGCGGAGGTTCAGAGCTCGAGTCCAGGCAGAGCCCTTGTTGGCAGTGCGATCCAAGCACATGTCAGCTACGAAACGAATAGCTCGCTAGCGGCGCATCCTTCCCGCTTCCTCATTAACCATTTAGTTTTGGATCAATGTTGGATCAATGATCACACTTCATTCAACCGTCTAACCCCACAAATCCACGGTCAACAGTAGGACACGGCGGCGGCTGGGGAAATTCATTTCAAAGGGAAAAGCCTTACGGCGTAATTACTTTAGTAATCAATTAAATATAATTCTGTAAAAAAAATTATATTGCAAAATTTTATATTACTTTAGTAATCAATTAAATATAATTCTGTAAGAAATCATATAAATTTTTATTTTGATTTTTGTAAATTTTAATTTTTAATTTTTCTTATAATTTAGAAAATTAAAAATTAAAAAGGTTACATATAACAGAGAGAATGGATTACAACAGAGAGAATGGATGATAACAGCCGAATGAAATTGTCACTGATATGAATTTAACTCATCAATGTGAAATTTATAATAAAAAAATGCAACGCATAAAAAATGGAACTCAATGGAACTCGTTAATGTGAAATTTATAGTTCTAATGTAATTCATTATAATTCAAATGTAAGTATTATAATTCAAATGTAATTATATCCACATTTATTGTACTATGGAAAGATTAAAATAAAAAAATATTAGGTTTAAATATAATAGAAAGATTAAAATAAGAAAAATCTCATGTTTAAATGTAACTTGTGTTTTATTATATTATAAAAGTAGCTTACATTTTCTTTTGTTTTGAAAACACACAAGGTTCAAACACAATCAATTTTATAAACACAGTAAGGTTCAAACAGCTTCAATTTTATAATTGAAATGTAACTCTATTAAATGTCCACAATATGGGCCTCTGTTGAGAAAGGTTGGAGAACTGAAAAACATTCAAGCAACATTTGTGCCTCTGCCTGAGAAAGGTTGGAGACCTGATAAAGATTCAAGCAACATTTGTTGCTGAGAAAACTTGGAAACCTCAAGAGGTTCAAACAGCAAGAATCGAAATTTTACTCATCTTTGTTGAAGACCCACATATTGTGCCTCTGTCGCTGAGAAAGGTCAGAGGAGATTTTATAAATTGAGCTTCCACATTCTCCCTGTGCTTTAAAAAGTTTGGAAGATTAAAAAAACATAAATTTGAAATATAACTCGTCTTCATCAGATATCCACATATCCACATTTCTTCTTGGGTCCTGCAAAATGCTAGAAGATTCAAAAAGCATAAAATCTATATATAGCTCAAATACAACTTATTTTGACTAAACATTCACATTCTTCATGTGCAGTAGTAGCTAAGCCGAAGGATTTAAAAAGGAGTAGATAGGCTAAAGAATTTAAAGAGGAGAAACACAAACATCACATAAGCAATAGTCCATAATGGAAAGGCAATTTCAGTGATTTTGTTTTTCTTATGGTATATTTCTGTACTGGGACAACATTTATATGTAAAAAGTAAAATTCAAATGCGATCCTGTATTCATCCATGCATTCACATTTGCATTCACGTTTTCTGTGTTATCATTTCCCTGTCTAAACATGAGGAAGACAATAACTGGAGATGTTTCTTCCATCCAAATAGAGAGACTCGGGAAAGATAACCTTATTTGAAAAAGGGAAAATTGCAGCAACTTTCTTATTTTGAAAAGAATTCATGATTAATTTTACAACGCTTATTCATACAGAAGCTAGAAAGTAACACCTGAGAACCTTATTCATTAAAAAGACAATAAAACTATAAGTAGAAGTGACCCTCTTTGAAAAAGGGGAAGAAAATTAAAAATTAAAAAGGTTACATATAACAGAGAGAATGGATGATAACAGCTGGATGAAATTGTCGCTGATATGAATTTAACTCATCAATGTGAAATTTATAATAAAAAAATGCAACGCATAAAAAATGGAACTCAATGGAACTCATTAATGTGAAATTTATAGTTCTAATGTAATTCATTATAATTCAAATAATTCAAATGTAATTATATCCACATTTCTTGTACTATGGAAAGATTAAAAAAAAATTAAAAAAAAAAAGTATATTAGGTTTAAATATAATAGAAAGATTAAAAAAAAAAAAAAAAAATCTCATGTTTAAATGTAACTTGTGTATTATTATATTATAAAAGTAGCTTAGATTTTCTTTTGTTTTGAAAACACACAAGGTTCAAACACAATCAAGTTTATAAACATAGTAAGGTTCAAACAACTTCAATTTTATAATTGAAATGTAACTCTATTAAATGTCCACAATATGTGCCTCTGCTAAGAAAGGTTGGAGAACTGAAAAACATTCAAGCAACATTTGTGCCTCTGCCTGAGAAAGGTTGGAGACCTGATAAAGATTCAAGCAACATCTGTGCCTCTGCCTGAGAAAGGTTGGAGACCTGATAAAGATTCAAGCAACATCTGTTGCTGAGAAAACTTGGAAACCTCAAGAGGTTCAAACAGCAAAATCAGAATTTTACTCATCTTTGTTGAAGACCCACATATTGTGCCTCTGT
Organism: Pinus taeda; assembly: GCA_000404065.3. Taxonomy (NCBI): domain Eukaryota; kingdom Viridiplantae; phylum Streptophyta; class Pinopsida; order Pinales; family Pinaceae; genus Pinus; species Pinus taeda. The sequence goes on along the minus strand of APFE030195297.1, from coordinate 26,128 downwards.
TGCTGAGAAAGGTCGGAGGAGATTTTTATAAACTGAGCTTCCACATAGTAAGGTTCAAACAACTTAAATTTTATAATTGAAATGTAACTCTATTAAATGTCCATAATATGTGCCTCTGCTGAGAAAGGTTGGAGAACTGAAAAACATTCAAGCAACATCTGTGCCTCTGCCTGAGAAAGATTGGAGACCTGAAAAAGATTCAAGCAACATCTGTGCCTCTGCCTGAGAAAGGTTGGAGACCTGATAAAGATTCAAGCAACATTTGTTGCTGAGAAAACTTGGAAACCTCAAGAGGTTCAAACAGCAAGAATCGAAATTTTACTCATCTTTGTTGAAGACCCACATATTGTGCCTCTATCGCTGAGAAAGGTTAGAGGAGATTTTTATAAACTGAGCTTCCACATTCTCCCTGTGCTTTAAAAAGTTTGGAAGATTAAAAAAACATAAATTTGAAATGTAACTCATGTTCATCAGATATCCACATATCCACATTTCTTCTTCGGTCTTGCAAAATGCTGGAAGATTCAAAAAGCATAAAATCTATATATAGCTCAAATACAACTTATTTTGACTAAACATTCACATTCTTCATGTGCAGTAGTAGCTAAGCCGAAGGATTTAAAAAGGAGTAGATAGGCTAAAGAATTTAAAGAGGAGAAACACAAACAACACATAAGCAATAGTCGAGAATGGAAAGGCAATTTCAGCGGTTTTGTTTTTCCTTATGGTATATTTCTGTACTGGGACAACATTTATATGTAAAAAGTAGGAGTCAAATGCGATCTTGTCTTCATCCATGCATTCACATTTGCATTCATGTTTTCTGTGTTATTATTTCCCTGTCTAAACATGAGGAAGACAATAACTGGAGTCGTTTCTTCCATCCAAATAGAGAGACTCAGGAAAGATAACCTTATTTGAAAAAGGGGAAAATTGCAGCAACTTTCTTATGTTGAAAAGAATTCATGATTAATTTTGCAACGCTTATTCATACAGAAGCTAGAAAGTAACACCTGAGAACCTGATTCATTAAAAAGACAATAAAACTATAAGTAGAAGTGACCCTCTTTGAAAAAGGGGAAGAAAAATTAAAAATTAAAAAGGTTACATATAATAGAGAGAATGGATTACAACAGAGAGAATGGATGATAACAGCCGGATGAAATTGTCACTGATATGAATTTAACTCATCAATGTGAAATTTATAATAAAAAATGCAACGCATAAAAAATGGAACTCATTAATGTGAAATTTATAGTTCTAATGTAATTCATTATAATTTAAATGTAAGTATTATAATTCAAATGTAATTATATCCACATTTCTTGTACTATGGAAAGATTAAAATAAAAAAATATCAGGTTTAAATATAATAGAAAGATTAAAATAAGAAAATCTCATGTTTAAATGTAACTTGTGTTTTATTATATTATAAAAGTAGCTTACATTTTCTTTTGTTTTGAAAACACATAAGGTTCAAACACAAGCAATTTTATAAACACAGTAAGGTTCAAACAACTTCAATTTTATAATTGAAATGTAACTCTATTAAATGTCCACAATATGTGCCTCTACTGAGAAAGGTTGGAGAGCTAAAAAACAGTCAAGCAACATCTGTGCCTCTGCCTGAGAAAGGTTGGAGACCTGATAAAGATTCAAGCAACATCTGTGCCTTTGCCTGAGAAAGGTTGGAGAACTGATAAAGATTCAAGCAACATCTGTGCCTCTGCCTGCCTCTGCCTGAGGAAGGTTGGAGACCTGATAAAGATTCAAGAAACATCTGTTGCTGAGAAAACTTGGAAACCTCAAGAGGTTCAAACAACAAGAATCGAAATTTTACTCATCTTTGTTGAAGACCCACATATTGTGCCTTTGTCGCTGAGAAAGGTCAGAGGAGATTTTTATAAACTGAGCTTCCACATTCTCCCTGTGCTTTAAAAAGTTTGGAAGATTAAAAAAACATAAATTTGAAATGTAACTCATCTTCATCAGATATCCACATATCCACATTTTTTCTTGGGTCTTGCAAAACGCTGGAAGATTAAAAAAGCATAATATCTATACATAGCTCAAATACAACTTATTTTGACTAAACATTCACATTCTTCATGTGCAGTAGTAGCTAAGCTGAAGGATTTAAAAAGGAGTTGATAGGCTAAAGAATTTAAAGAGGAGAAACACAAACAGCACATAAGCAATAGGCCAGAATGGAAAGGCAATTTTAGTGGTTTTGTTTTTTCTTATGGTATATTTTTGTACTGGGACAACATTTATATGTAAAAAGTAAAAGTTAAATGTGATCTTGTATTCATCCATGCATTCACATTTGCATTCATGTTTTCTGTGTTATTATTTCCCTGTCTAAACATGAGGAAGACAATAACTGGAGTCGTTTCTTCCATCCAAATAGAGAGACTCAGGAAAGATAACCTTATTTGAAAAAAGGGAAAATTGCAGCAACTTTCTTATGTTGAAAAGAATTTATACTTTTTCTACCTTCCTTATTTCCAAAAGAACATTATGGTCAGAAAAATTGTTGCAATGATGAAGGGACACCAACCACCCTGTGGCACCTTATTCAATACAGATGATAGATAAACTCCTTCAAAGATAGCAAAAACAGAGTGAAGGGTGATATAAGAAAAACATGCATGTTCCAACCCACAAGCATGACCAAAATGAGCTCGTGAAAGAAATTGTAACATACAAGTTCTGTTTTGATTCGGGGTTTACATTCTGAGCTCGCTACATGAAGCCTGGTCACATATTATAACATTGTTGACATCGGTGGCAAGCTTGATAGTTGGTTTCATATACCCATAGCATGACTGGCGCTTTTGAATTATGATGCACCGTAGTAATCAAACACTCGCCACAACCGAACTTGTTGATACTCGTAAACAGTAACCCATTCTGAGCTCTGTGATCAGACCAGTGTTGCTTTAGTAAGAAAATCAATTTTGATTCCAAATTTGGTAGATATGGGAGAAACATAGCTACTATGGCGAAAATAGATTTAATGTAATGATGGTCGATTATGGTAGCAGTGAAATACAATACGACTACAATCAGCAATGAGTAAGAATTTGTGGCGGAAACATTGACAACATCTGCTATCACAACAAGACCAGCGCACTTCCATGTAGTAGATGTTTGGACCCAGAATTTTCTTGAGTATAACAGTGGGAGAATTGTTTGGGCGATGCGAGAGCCTGTGGATTATGCCATTATAATATAACCATTCGAAGAACCGTTGGGTCGAACAAGAGTTCGGTCCTACTGGCCAATACAGCTAGATTCTTGTTCCTGCTACTAAAAACTAATGCAATCACACCTACCGGTGCCTACTGGATCTTGTTATGCTCATACCTCCCAATGCATATGCAATAAATAAATATAATTTAAACAAACAAACAAAAAAGAACACAGCCATCGTACAATTAAGTGCAGGAATGCATGTCCAATAACTAAATAACCTCTACTCAATGCAATTGTGCATAGAATACGCAGACAAGGTACTAACAACAAGAATGAATGTACCTGAAATGGAGACAGAAGAAACTGTTATCACCTCCAGGAGCAGTGATTAGACTTGTACCCTACTCTCTTGCAATTTTACATAAACACCAGATCAATTACAGCCAAAATTGAACCCCAGTTACAGCAAAACCCTGAATTTAAATAATAATGAAATTTGCAAAAACCCTGAAAATTCACAAACAATGTCCCAAACGCCGTGAACCACCAGGAAAAAAAATTATAATTTCTGCAGAAATTAGATAGGATTCACATCACTCAATTAACAAAACCGAGAATATGCCCACACAACTGCATAACCTAACACTGAGTAAACCCAATTTCATCCCAACAACAAAAGAACAGAACCCCAAAACTGGATCTCAAACGAGCTGTAAAAAAGTTGTACCTTTGACAGGGCACCTGCATGATAATTTGTCACTAAAACCCTTGGAAATTCAGTGGCGGAGGGTCTGTATTTCATTTGGGAATCGAACCGGCGAATAGCGGGTAGTCAATATCTCGAGTGCCTTGAGGCTCCTTACGCTAGAATAAACCTACTAAACTTATAAGAACGGTGGAGAAATCTAGGTTTTGAGGATATGCGGGGGTTTGGGACCTCTCTTCTTCTACCATATTTCCAATGCTATGCCGCTTGCTTGCTCCCTGTTTATTCATACCACTTACCCCGTGTGAAAACTGACTTTATCAAACGGGATCACCCAGACACAACAAGAAGGTCATGCCCAAAGGTATGGTGATGGGCCAGCTTGATACTTCTGGCCTTGAATTTGACAATGGCAGCAGTAGGCCTTTCTTGCAAGATGCTCATGGATCCCCAGGCATGATATCCACATCCTGGAAGAGAGTGCACGAGGGTTTTGCTTAATGAACAGAGAGCGCAGGGAGATTCGAACTGTAGTGCATGCTTGCCAGATGCCAAATGCGATGCGTGCCAGATGCCAGATGCAATGTGCGGGAGGGATAATGAATTGAACACTTCAAATCAAACGGTGAATATTAATTCCATTGTCTAACAATGAAATCAATGGCACAGGAAGGTACAGAGTGGCACTGGAGGGGAGTTCTTCCCAAAGGAACTCCTTACGGCGTAAATATAGAGGAGGGATGGCACTTCCAATCACTTTAACGAGCTAGAGAGGCCAATTGCTCGACAACCTTTTTATATCTTACGAGCCTAAAAAGAACTTAAAAGAGACTCATTTTTGAGGAATGAGTGATATTTTCGGGTAGCAGCTGGTTCCAGGTAAGGTTTGGAACTTTTCAATCACAGGAGTGTAAAGAAGGTGGCTAACAAAATCACTCATCGCAGCTATTCCTCAAAAGGGGTAAACAATCAAGTGGAGGCGTAAGATTGGATAAAAAGTGGAGGTGATGGTAAGAACATGACCAAGGCTCAAAAGCTGATAGCAATTCCATCACAAAGGTTATTTACCGAAGGGTGGGTTCATCTTTTAATGAGCTTAAACTCTGGGGGAACATATGCTCATTGTTAGGTTTATTTTTTAACGAGCTTGAACTTCGCGTAAACCTGCGCATGCCAGTTGTATAATAAGGATGTCTCTCATTGGTAGGTTCATTTTTTAGGGAGATTGCCCCATGTGAAACTTTGCTCTGGAGCCTTTTATATGCAAGCTAGGAATGACCAACTACTGTCTTAGGGGTTAAAGAACTACTAAGGTTAGGTAGGATAGCTTCTCGGTGGGAAACATCTCCTTTACTTTGCTGTTTTCGTTGGTCTCGGCAAAGGTGAATGGTTGACCAAACCAATCACCTAACTTAAGCAGTTGAAGTTAGTAAAAGCTATAGGGTTAGATTTATGCTGGTCGCTTTTCACTTGCGTACAAAAAGGTTTGCATGCCCCCAGGTATAAAGAAGAGTAAAGTTTCCAGGTTACCATATGGAAGTTCTTGCATTAGAAAGATTGTTCCATCCGCATAACAGACAAAACACTTCCTTGGCTTTGTCCATCGAAATGGACAAAGGTGAATGGTGTCAGTTCCAATCACATAACCTTCGACAAGGAAATGATATTTCCAAAATGATCCCATTTTCCTAAACAAACAGGTGTGTCAGATTGGTCATATATCCTACGAGGAAACACATCTTATATCTGGGGTTTTCCTACCAAAGAAATCTAGGGCGCATGCCCCCTGGTTTTAGTCACATTCACCGAATCACTCGTGATCATTAGGTGGACGGACTAGAGGTTGATGAGACATTCCTTGTGCAAAAAGACTGATTAGGATGGTATTTGACTAGTAGCCGTGTTTAACCCGAGGAATGAAAGCTGGTCAACGAGCTAGACCATTCTGCCTTCATACGGGAAACACATCACCCAAAAGAGTGAGGAAACAATAGCTCCCATGCTGTAAATGTAATCACGCCCAAGGAGTATATTGTAATCTAGAGGCCCTTGGACTACCATCACATTTAGATGAACGGTTTTCCTTCTCAAAGTTATAGGCAAATTTGGAAGGATCCCTAACGATCGACCGGTTCCTTTATTGAAGCCTAATAGATTTTGAATCTCAAGAAGAAGCAATGGAGAACCAAGCGTTTTCCGAGTAGTTGAGGAAAGGATACTCATGGAAGCCCCTTCATTTATGATAGTGCCAGCCATGATCATTATGTAAGCTTGTACTATGATTCAGAATGGCACATTAGATGGTAGGCAGGGTCTCACTAGTAGATTCCAATCGAAAGAAATGACTAGATTGCTCTGAGGAGGGACTGACTAAATGGACATATGAATCTCTGATGAACTTCCTTCATGTAGTAAAGGAATGGGTAGATTTCCCCCATGTTCAACGAACTCTGTGTTAACAAAGAAAATTTGAAAGGTGTCGTTCTCATTCTCTTTGGGGACTGTATCATCTGAAGGTGGACTTTATGAAGACAAAACTGGGTCAACTGCCATATCGGCCTATTGACTTTGGTCCTGTGTGGAATCAGAGGGTTTATCTTCAATGATAGATGCTTCGAACGACAACAGAGGTGTGTTATTTGGATTTTCAACTAGCGTTTGACTTGGCAAGAGTTTCTTGTATCCAGGTGGAAGTCACTGCGGTGAAGTAGGACAGTTATCCAAGACTCTTTTAGCCTCATCCAGGAAAGGACAATGGTGGAGGGCATGATCACCTTCACACAGCCTACAAGGAAATTTAGATTTTCCTTTCTGTCCATTGACTTCATTTTCACTACTTGATGGTGTACTCTCAACATGATCGTCATAGGTTGAAGACACCGGATTGTGAAAACGGGGAGACCAGTCCCTTAGGATCCGCGGGATGTAAGGACAATCTCGATGATAGTGGTCTCCTTTGCAAATGACACATGGAAATTCAGGTTTGGATGGTGCAGTGTGTGGATTTTCACCATTAAATGCATGGTTTCCCCCTTTCACCATTGGCTTCTTCTTCTTCTACTTCCCTTTCTTCTTCTTCTCAGTTACTTGGTTTTTAGTGTTACTAGTTTCACCAAGCAAAGAGGAAGAAGGAGAGGGAGAAACAAATGAAGTAGCAGGTGGGGGAAAAACTCCAGTATCATCTAGTCGTTGATTTGATTGCTAAGGAATTATAGTTTTTTGAATGACAGAGGTCGAGAAAAGCCATACTGGCAAGCCAATTGTGAGTCCTGGAAGGGACAATGTAGCCATATGTGGAGCACCAACATCTCCCTAAGAAGAGAAAGGACTAGGATTCCCCCCAAAGGAAAATCCTTGATTGGTGGACTCCATTTTCTCAACCTAAGATCAATGAGGGAATAGTGATGTTATTCCGATTAAAATAAATTTTATAAAGCTTTGATACAACTTGCTTTTTCAATTTTTAAGAGTCGAGAAAAAGCTAAAGGTGACTCTAGTTTCCTTCTATTTTTAATGAAACTGAAGTGACAAGTGCTCAAATGGACCTTTTCTTTTAAGGAGTATGAAAAGGAATGAAAATGACTGCTTTGGAAATCTAGACAAAGGGATTACTAAACCAATCGCAAGACTGCAATATATTTTTATGTATGGTAATCAATCTTCCTAAATGTTGTGTTCAGTGCATTGTGATCGATAGGGCGGCAGACACGACTTCCTAAGGATAAAGGATATAGCCTATTGTGGTCTCCCAATATATACTCAACGGTATGTGGGAGCACAAGTTCGTATTGGCACCTTTCGTATCAAAGAGGAGGAATCACCCAAACTATGATGAAAACGATAGTTACCAAGCTTTATGATGCTAGAATAAGTCTCTAGCCTAGACTTCTAGATGTTGTGTGTTAGGTTCCAAAGCGTTTTTATGTTCATTGAGGTTTATTTTACAGTTGATCTTTCTTAAGAAGTTTTCCTTTCAAGGTTCACTACGTGATGTAAATATACAATTCCTAAATATGCAATCTAAGATGATAAACAGTTGTTTATTTTCTTTTAGCAATGAAGATCCTAGCTACTAAGGAAAGAAGAGTAAAATTCTTTCAACATAGAGCAGAGAGCACACACTAAATGCACTTTTCCTAAATCAATTTTCACATGCAGTCTAAATGAAAATGCACATGCATGTATTTGTTTTTCAATTTCCTTAATGTGTGAATGACAAAAAGAAACCTAAGTACGGCTATGAGTTACTTTTCTTCAAAGCAACACTTTAGCAATTTCTTTTCGAAACGAAAGGAAGACTATGACGACACTTTCAATTTCGACTTGAAAACTGCTTTCGACACTTCAAAGAATTGATTATTCAAATCAAATACAATAGAAAAAGTGTAATTGACTATCTAAAAGAGGAAGACTTTACGGCACTCTTTTTCTGGACTGAAAACAACAGTTGCGACACTTTCAAATCAAAAGACGACAATTCGATTAAGCTACTTTTTGCAAAGGAAGATTGTAAATGATGAAAAATACATAAAAAGTTTCATAATTCCTTATCAATGGAGGATAAATAATGCAAAGGAAGAAGGTTTCAACAGTGATATACTGATCATAGACAACAAAACTACTGAATAAAGCTAAAAACAATGAAGAAAAAACAAAAATCTGGAAGCAGAAACAATCACATTCAATCATCGCACCTGTAACATAGGGAAACAGGGTTGCATCTCACCTGCATCACACGGGAGGTGTGATGCATCCAGATTTCCAATGAGAGATAGTGTAATGTTCTAGGGATGAACTGAGCTTTATTTTTACTCACAATTTGCAGCTAAGTTCAGGGGTTTAGGCTGAGCTTATGATAGGCAGTAAACACAAAGTATAAGGGCTGATCTAATGAGGTTATAGAGCTACCCCCAAGGCACTTAGGATGTTTTCAAGTTAGATGTTCAGTTCATAAACCAACCTAGAGATTGACTGAAACAACATTGATCTACTTTGTAGTTTCATAGCCAAATAAGTTTGAAGGCTAGCTGGCTTAACTTCAAGCTTCGTCTGTAGTTTATAAAGGAAACAACAGTAACAAACAAACAAACTATTCGCTCCCCAACAGAGTTGCCATTTTGTTATCGGGAAAACTAGTGTCCACTCAGAGCTACTAGTCCCACTAAGACAAGTAGCTATCTTAAAAACAAACAATTCAAAGTTACTTTTGTTTTCCTTTATGAGAGATAGATGAGAGAGAAGTAGAGAGTACCAACCTCAGTCTTTCGCTTGGCTCCTTTCTTGTTTCCTCCCTCCTTTCATAGAGCTTTTGCCACTCCTTTCTCACTTGTCCCACTTCAAAGAACACCTATAGAGTGAAAGCAACAAAATACCATCAAAGCATAGGGATCTATAACCATAAACAATATAGGATCAAATGTACATTAACCATACAAATGCATACACAAATACAAGATTCAAAGATATACAAGTAAATGGAGGAAAACTCAAATAGTTTTATTGACAAAAGTAGTAGAAGAGAGGATTACAACCAAATTGTCTGATCCAGCATCATCCTCCCAGCATTGAAGCTCTCTTCACTTCATGAAAATCTAGATCACCCAATAATACAGTGTTTCACAGAGAAGCCAATAGCACTTCCTTACAAAATACAAAATTCCAGCCTCTCGATCTCTAGGATGAGGGATCCATATATAGATATTGGCAGGTGGGTGAGCCAGCTTCTGGGATTTTGATTAGTGTCATTTCACGGATAGTTCTTGGTTCCACTTGGAGATTTCATGATCTCTTACTCATCCCTGGGCGAATTTAGAGAGGCAAGTGTCATATGAGCAGTTTCTAGAAGATTCTCTGGGTTTCCACCTAGAAAACTACCTCTACCATTTGTCTACTCTCGCTCATCGCACCCTACAGAAGGGCTTTTTAGTATGCATCACACCCTTAGCATGGAGCAGTCTATATGGTCTAGTTTTGACCAGTTCTGAGCAGTTTTTTAGGGAGAACTTCTGGGAAATGATGTAATCAGTTGAACTTTATCCCTTAGGGTATGAAACAACACTTTTATGGGTTTAGAAGCCCTTGGTTTATGGACATATCTGATTTGGGTTGCAGTGCCCAAATCTGTCTATAACAAGCAGCAAACTCAAACAGGAAAGTGTTAGGGTCCTCTCTGGTTAGGCCATGGAAATGAGGTAGGGCAGAGGGGCTTATATTTTTCATCTTAGTGTCCCCATTGGTTTCCCTAATGGGGAAGGCACCCTCAACTCTCTCTCTATTCCCTCTGTCATTTTTGTTTTCAACCATTGGTTCAGTAGGAATGGGTTCTTCTTCTTCTTCTCCCCCTGTAGGTTTTTCAAATATGTCAGGTTTCTCACCTAAGGGTTCCTCCAATTCACAGCCATGAAAGAAGAGAGAAGGTTAGCTGTTGGATGTAGTGGGGGTATTTGGCAAAAATTTCCCTAAGTTTTCCCTATTCCTAAGAGGCATGAAAGGAAATATTTTTGGTTTGGTTTTGTATTTTTTAAACTTGGAAAGTACTTGTAGAATTGAAATTGTTGGTTGAATGAAAATTACTAACAAAATGAAAAATCTACTTGCTGAATTGAAATCTTACTTGCAAAATGGAAAGGAAAGAGGACAATGCAAATGAAAGAAAGGAAACAAATAGATTACTTTTGCAGAAATAAACTAATGACATAATATTGAAGACAAGAAATAGAAGAAAAAAAGCAGTAATCAAATTCTACTCAGACACCTCCCTGGAAACGACGCCAAAAAGTGATGAGCGCCAGTATTGCATCAAGGATGCTGCAACTCTTAGGCTACCAACTTTATTTATCAACCCAGGGTTCATACAAACTTGGAGGTGACAGTGTTGTATGCACAAGTAAAAGTGATGGTTCTGCCTGCTTTCACTGTTTAGTTGGCAAGAGACCACTGGGATTCCAAGCCAAACTTCTATGGAGTCAAAATAAGCTTGATTCTTTGATGGAAGAAAGGTAAATCTACTCTAAGGGAGTTACTCTACTGCATTAATGGAGAAGGTCAACATGTAATGTTAAATCACACCATACCCTAATTAACCATTTAAGAAGCTATGCTAGGCAGAAATGCTAAATCAACATGAAACAAATGCTACTATCTAAGTTGCAGAAGTAAGAAGCATCAAACAATACTAATTTGCAAGTAAAGAGAATAAACTAATTTTGTTTTTGTTTTTTTGGTCTTTTTATGCAAAATCAAGTATGCAAACTAATTGTTCTTGTGGATGTGGCAGGCGGATTAAGGATATTTGAGAATGGCTAGAAGGGTTATGAGGTGGTTGGATGGTTTGGATGACCCCTGGGATGCTTTTGGGGATCTTAGAGGTTTTCCATCAATTCGGCCTCAAAACAAGCCGTTTGAGAAAAATCTACAGGATGTACTAGAACCTATAGGATGATCTTATAGGAATTATAGGAAACCTACAGGATACAACCAAGAGCTAAATGTGAGGTGTTGGAGGTGATGGGAGGCTTAGGAAAGGTGTGTGATGGGTGGAATGGAGTGGTATAAGGTCTAGGATCACATCCAAGATAATAGATGGCTAGATTCGCTCAATGTGTTTGGGAAAAGTTCTATGAAAATGATGAAAAACTAGTGAAGGTGATGGTGAAAACAAGGGATGGCTAAGGTGGATGAAGTGTAAGGTGGCTACTAGTTATGAAGTCTTAGTCTCCTCCTGAAGCACCTGCTCTGCATAAAACATGCGTGCCTTCCAAAAATCTATGTAACAAGATACATTTTCATAAACTAGAAAAGCAAAATTAATGAATCAACTGCCTATACTATGCATGAAGAAAGTTGTTGAAAGGAATGAAAGCATGAGTGAGATCTATTTCAGAAATGGAGATGAAAAAGATGACAATGAAATCTACCTTGCAACATTAACCAAATACTAAATTAAAGAAAACAAACTCCAAAGCTCATAAAATAACTAGAAATCTGTGTTTTTGGGGCTACTTAAGGGTCCCTTCCTCAAGTCATGGTCGCAGAGGGAGGAAGTGAGGTTGAGACACCTTCTAACAACCTTGTGGTGATCCTTTTTCTCCTTGATAACTTGCTAGTTAAAGTAAGGCACAAATGGAAGCAAAGTATCAAACAACCAATCTAATCTACACTACTTGTAATGGAAATACATCTAAAAAAAAAAAAATTAACAATGAAGCTATGAATCTACACTAAACATACATGTATAATAAATAGGAGCCTTTGCTGCTAGGGTTGGGACCTAACCCAAGAGCTTCAACCCTATGATTTAACTCAATGTTGGCTCAAAACAAAACTCATTTTTATTACCAAAACAACAAATTACATTAATAGAACTGTCACAAGTTTTGTAGCTTGAAAATATATTAGAGTTTTACAATCAAAAATCTGAATCCTACTGAGGTCCTAGGCCTATAAACTTATACATCTGAAGTCCCCAGTGAATTCCTTAAAATTAGGAAGGCTCAGCTCCCAAACTTGAGACAAATTGGGGCTTTGTCTCTCACTTGCTCGGTTGCCTTCTAGTCCTCATGATTTGGCTATTTTCACTCCGAGCTGATGTGATGAATGGAGGAATATTCGAATGGAGGAGTACTAAATGAGGAGGATTTACCTCCTACAATCCCTCTCTCTTGTCCCATTCAATTTTTGACCTTAGTCTTTGCCAAAATTCCTTGATTGTCTCCTTTAATCCTGCATTCAATGCATATTAGACCACAAAGCATAATATCCAACTCTAACTCACCTCATAAACAAAATATAATCAAAAACATGTAATAAGTTATGAGAAAAGTTGGTTTGAGTAAGCTAGGAGGTGAATTAAGGCCCATATAATTACCTAATGATGAGGCTCATCAAATACATTAGCTCTTGTTTTATTATTTTACTATTTTCCTCATGAGGCTCATTTTGGAGCTAATAATTACCCTAAACCATATAAATTAAATCATTCACAAAAATATTGAACACAAGAGAATAATAGACAAAACCCTTGAGGTAGTTTAACACCATATATTACTTTCTAAGGAGGGAATGCACTCCTAAAATATTTTTTCCATCATCTATTACATTGGTTACACTACTTTATATAGTGGTATTTATCACCTAAGAACATGCTAGTAGGTAGAAACTTTTAGTAAGTCCTCATATCTTCTAGGAACATTACATCATGTTCGCTTAATACATATTCATTACATCATGTTCACATTAATATGTATTAATTATTATTTCTATGGACACCTTCCTAAGTAGCCCATTTGTCCCCCATATGCATATTTCATTCCCTACCCCTTCACATGTTTCATCCCCAAAATATGAGAAGAAGCCATACAATATGAGTGTTTAATCAATGTAGTCATTTAGTACCAAGCACTAGCATCCATCTTTCCTAGTGACATATGAACATGGAGTCCAACTACTTGCTTGCCACGTTGATCTAGAATTTGTTTTCTCCTTACTATGCTATGATGATGCATCCATGCTATGTTGTTATGCCTCCATGTGCCTCTCCTTTGGTTATTGTTCTACTGCCACGTTGTTCCATAATGAATTTGTTGATTCTCACACTTGTGCCTTAATGATTGATTTTTTGTTGAGTGGTGTAGGTGATGATAAAAACCACCTTAGTTGTCAAGTCCTCTTTCTTGGACCCTTCAATTTGATGTTCCTTAACTTCCTCTTCATATTTATGAACCTCGTATGGTTGTTTTGTAGGTGTTGTTGTATGCTCTTCATTTTATTCAACTAAGGACTTACCCTCTACAATTTGTTTCCCCATAGAGACTTTTACATGTGGTCTTTTAGACCTTTCTAATTTACCAACATATCTTGTAGCGTGATCTCAGTTTTCTTGTATCGTGTCTTCATAAACTTGTTTTGAACAATAATATTAGCTATACAAGTTGATTGCATCTAAGGATATCCAAGAATAAAAAACACATCATATATATCCATGGGAATATTCATATATTTAAAAAATAAGCATCTGCACTATTAATCTATGAACTATGAATATACTTAGCTACTATTGGCCATTTTCTAGCCTATTTGGCTCCTAGAGTTTATAGAAAAAGTCACCTTCTCTTGTTGAATACACCGATGAATTTTTAAGATAGATTTACCAAATGAAAATACCTCTTTGTGCTTTCTTTATAAGTCTTATAGCATGAAATCATTTTTCTAAAAGTAATTTTTTATACTCTTCATTAGAAAGAATCATCATCTTAAAATACTCCAATGCTTTCCATGATATGGCAGCATGTTCTCTAAAAATTATTTTACACCTCTTTCCATAATGATTTCTGGTTTTGTAATAATTCTTTAATATTATGACCATTCTCTTTTCAAATAAAAAAATATTATGTTCCATTATGAAAATATAACTAGAGTTTGTAAAAGAAATAGTTACTTTTCAATGAGTCTCCTTGAGGTAGCTGTTATAGCTCCAAATCTCACTCTTGATGTTTGTGATGTTGCATTTATGGCCTAGGGCAACCCCTCTTTCCAAACTTGGTCCAAATACTTAAAAAACATTGTTTTACTCCCTATACATGACATTTCCCTGAGCTAAATGAATGTGTATGCGGGTCTGTGTATACCCAACCCACATATATGTCTTAAAACACTTAAAAAAATTAAATCTCCTTAATTTTCGGCAGAAGTCACGGGTTTTACCTGTTGATTACCTATTAGTGCCCGTGGCCCAACTGTTCCCAATGAATTCCCAGATAAAAAACTACTTTGGGAGAAGTATAAAAAGGCTTCAATGGGAAGGTCAAAGGCAGGAGAGAATAGAGAGAATTACTCTGCTGAGATTATCCTTGATCAGGTCTGAAGGTCCTTGTGCTTCCAGCACTTCCCCCACTACAGGAAACCCTTGCTTCCTTGAGTTATGATGTCATTTCACTAGTTGATATATCTTTGTGTGAGTCATGGAAGGAGCGTTTGAAGACTTGGGATTGGACGGATCCAGAGGACGATTGTGCTTGGAGCCAGCATGAGGAAGATTTAGGTGATATCATTCCTTGCTTTGTTTTAGTTATTTACAATAAAGAAACATTTGTCTTGTTCTCGAAATCAATCTTCTTTATGCTTATGATGTTATTGTTATGGTTTACACATGAATTGTTGTTCAATGCATAACTAACTACCTTTAAATCAGTTATGAAGTTTCTATATGATACTTAATCCATATATTGCCATGCTTCTTTGAATTGGTTGTTTTGCAGGTTCAAGGATCGAGAGGAACTCCAAGAGGGTTTGGACCCAGCCGAATATACCCGAACAAAGGACCCACAGGTGCACCTCTCTTCGTGTAGTTTGCCTATTTAAGTATCATGGTTGTGTGGAAAGCTTGTTTTTTTAAGTCTAAGCAGTTTCTTCAGACCCCTTTTTTTCTTTTTCTTATGAACTATTATATATGCAGTTTTGTCAGGTTACAAAAGCGTATGTATGAAAGTTTCCCCATATGAACCCGCGTATACACAGGTTTCTTTGGGCTGAATCATGTATACACGCAGCTGTGCATTGACACAGTGGCATATACCATACTTTTCCTAAGCAGTCAAGTTTGGTTGTCAGTATATGTTTTTTTAGCAAGTTTCTGGTTTCGAATTCTCTCTGGTTGTGGAAAGTTTTTATCTTGTTTTGTTTTGTTGCAAGTGTCATAATTTGTGTTTGAGCACACAAGATTTCTTTCTAGGAATCTTGGTTGTTCTGGTCTTCCAGAGCAGAAAGATTGGTTTCAATTTTTGTGACAAACTTTATCTTTGTGATCTTCTTGCTTTGTGTCAAAACTTCATCTTGTGACCATTTGCTTTTCTTGCTTTTTGAAAGTTGTTGAGTGATGATTTTGAAAGTTGTCTTTTTTGATCTTTTGATCATTGCCACCAAGCTCATTTTTCTACTTATTGGTCGTTAAGAGCTTCTTGAAACACCTATTTTGTCGAGTTTTCGCCCATTTGGAGTTGATAACTTGCAAAGTATTTTTGTTGCCTATTCTTCGGTCTTAAAGTCTTCAATAGTATTGGGAGCACTTTTGAAAAGTTGTTTTCTTCTTTTGTGAAAAAGAAAACTCCTTAAAACAACTTGGTTTTTGCTTTCTTTTGTCTTGTTTTCATTTGTTTTCTTTTTGTGAGTGAAAGTGCATTTTGTTTGTCTTGAGATTTGCTTTTAGTGTTTGGATGAAAATTTGCATTAGAAACTTATATTCTATCTAAACATCAAAGTGGTTAATTAGAAGTGATAAAAAAGTTGCTTTCATTCTTTTCTTTAGAGTAATATTAAGTTTTTTGCATTAGTGCATACTCATTACATTAGGATAGTTTGTGCATCTTTTAGGGCATCCAATAGTTTTTGTTAATTTTTTTGAGTGTGAAGCTTGTTGAAAGAAAAGAAAAGAAAAATTTATTGCTTTCTTAGAAGTTCCTTAGAACCTGGTAGAAATTTCTTTCATCAAAGAATGAAACAAGTGCATTTGCATATAGTTTGGGTTTTATTAATTTCTTTTGCATCGAAAAATGCCACAAGTTCATTTCTGTTTATCCCTTGACTTACGAACAACCCATTTAAAAACAAGCTCTAATTAAAATATACTAGAACTTCTTTATAATTGTCAATTTGGACACACCAACAAGTTTTAGGATATTTTAGGGCCTTGGATTAGGTGTGTGGAGAGAAAACTCTCAAAGGCCAGTTTAAACTGTCAAACATAGAAGTCTGAATAATGAGTGCAAATCCAATAGCATTAGGGAGACCAGGAAAACTCAAGATCTAGGAATTAAGCACGAAGGTTTTTGAAGATAAGGAAGAGAGATACACTCTCTCCTACTTGTCGGATCTTACCTCGAGACTATTCTGCCTGGCTTCTGACACGAGTTGGTAACCTTAGTTTCTAATCCTAGGGATCTACATAGGTGGCTGTGGTGGGAAATCCTGTGGCACCTGAGGTCGAGATTGTATCACTCTCAGTAGTACTTCTAGAGGGCACCCTTGCGAAGCTTGGGGGCTTGCACCGACACAGGCTATTGTCTGGAGGTCAATGTAACTTCCTCTGATACCTTCGCTTGTAGGCCTGGGTCATCATTATCCCAGACTATCTTCAGAAGGCCCCTACTTCACTTTCTTGTATTTTGGTGTTTGGTCCTCATAACCTGGAGCAGAATACTTGAAAGTTGTTTGACTGGCTGACACCTTTTAGGGACATTTTAGTGTGTGCTCTATGCTCTTAGTTGACCTAGCTTTCATTTTTTCTTGAGTCTTCAATTAGATCTTAATAAAAAATTCAAAGTGGCTGATCGATCGCCTAGATGGTCCCAAAGACATCGCAATCTTTCGCCACCGAGTTTAGATCCTTCTCCTAGAAGGCGCAGAGGTAATACTACCAGTGGATTTCATCACATGGCAGTCGATGCATCAGGGATTGATCCTCCACCTGGGGCATTAGTGTTCAGGATAGGCTTGGTACTTCTATAGAACTAGAGAGGAACACTCTAGTTCTTTCTCAAGTTCTCTTTCAATCAGAAGATAACATTGAGGTAGAAGAACTCCTAGAGTCGTTAATGGCTCCGAATTCTCCTCTACCTTCTAATCATCTAGACGTATTACAATACATTGGGACTCCGACGCATAGACTGTCAAGTCAGGTCATATCATACACTTACCTTCGATGACCACCACTGGAAGCATGGCTTCTACCACAAGTGCTACAACCATGCAGACGCCAACATCAGTGCAGGGGGGAGGAACTATTTCCATCCCCTCTACATCTTTATTTGGGTCTTTTCATAGCACATCCTTAGTTGGGTCTACCTCCATTCCTTCTATGAGTGGAAATTCCCAAGCTAATGCATCTAGTTCTAGATTTTTCCCATTTAGCACCCATTCACAGGGTATTCCATCAGTTCTATTTAGTGTCTCCACATCCATGATGGGTGGATTGGCTTCATTCCAGGGTTTTCCTTTTGGAAGTGGTCATATACCACATTCCAACCCAACAATTGGATCTATGCCTTTCTCTTCTTTAGGACAAGGTAGCAATCATTTTCAAGGTAGGACTAACCCTGCGGTTAGTAGTATGGGAACTGGGAATTCGTTTCTCAGCCAACAAGGGAATAGGCTGTACTCCACGGTTAGTTCATTTCGAAGTATTCCTCCCCTAGCCTCTGCTTGGGATCCTTATCAGGGGTTGTCCGCTCCTTATAATCCTTTAGGAGGAAGCTTCGCCAGTTATGGAGGTTTTGCGGCCGGAGTTGGTCAAACTCTGAGTTATGCTGGATCACAAGGCATGCTTTTTGGTTCAGCTTGTTCTGTAGGTTACTTCAGGTAGCCTGGTGCCTTCCAAAATCCAGGCCAATCTTTTCAAAACTTTGGGAGTTTCGCCCAGTCTGGGTGGAACCCCCAAGGTCCTCCTAGGCTTCCGTTTCTGGCAACTTTGAACTTGCCAGACCTCACAAAGTTAACAAACGATCCAATCAAATATAATCCGGACTGGCCTCCAGTCCCATCCAAACTCCCTTCAGACATTCCAAAATTCGAAGGGAAGAGCGGTGAGGACCGAGGCGACCATGTGACCACATTCCATTTGTGGTGCTCGTCGAACTCCCTTGTTGATGATTCAGTTAGGTTGAGACTTTTTCAGCGCACCTTGACTGGTAATGCGGCCAAATGGTATATAGAGTTTCCAGGGGGCAGCTTTACATCTTTTTCCGACTTAGCTAATATTTTCTTAAATCATTTCCAGTTGCCTGTCCGTTATGATGTCGGAACTGAACTTCTGGCCAATTTTCGTCAAGACACGACAACTCACATTTATGACCATATTAAGGAATGGAGACGGAGAAAGAGGCTCATTAAAGCTGAAATCCCTCTGTAGTACCGTCTTGAATGGTTTTTGAAATCTTTACAACCTGAGATCTCTAAGGATGTCTCGATGTCCGGAGTTTACTCCGAGGAGCAAGCTATTTTTAGGGACCAACAATTAGAATTGATCTACTCTTAGTCTGGGATCCTACAAAAATACTTGCCAGATGCTCCTGGGATGAAGGTTGACATAGCCAAGTTGAAGCCAAGTCCCCATGGGGATGGTATCGTTGGATCAGTAGACACGAATGCGGTGAACTTGTTGAGCCAATTGCAGCAGTTGTCATTGCAAACTGCTTCAAACAACCAAGTCACATCGTTTACTACTTCGTCTTCCCAACCCTCTTCGATTAATGTCGTCCAATCTGATAACCCCAAAGGAAATCAAAACTCCAATGGGAAAAAGAAAGGACGAGGTAAGAAAAAGAATCAGGATGGGAAGGCTGACACAAATAAATCCAACTATAATGCTGGTGGGGGTAGAAATGAGTCTAGAAAGAAAGTCAAGTTTCCATGCAAGTTGTGTAGTGGAGACCATTTAACTCATCTCTACCCGAAGATTCAGGATGCTCAGCACTTGTTAGGGCAGGAAGGGGCTTCTAGTTCTCAAGCTGTGTTAACCAACCCTTTTCCCCAAGGGCAGCAATTACTTGCTGGCGTGAGTTCAAATCCTGGTACCTCCTCAGGGGGCAGCCAGGAAGGGGAAAAATCATCAAACGTTTTCATGATGGGTTCTAATGTACATGTGGCTACTCGGTCACATGATTACGGTGAACCTAAAACTTCCAAGGACAAAACTGCTCCTGGAAATACCGACCTTCATATTGAGCGACCCCCTGTTGAGACTATACCACGGATACCGAAAGGTTCCACTAAACGCGCGACTGTTAATCCTAATGTTGGGGCCACCCAAAATTACTCCATTGTGGAGGATCTGGCTCAGAGTCCATGCACCATGTCCGCTTTAGAGGTTCTCCAGTCGTGTCCGGCTCAGCAAGGTGCTTTACTCTCGACAATTAGGGCGGTTGATCCAAACAACTCTTTAGTGCTCACTTTTGACATGTTAAATGTCAAAAAGTGACTCCCTCATCACATGGCTTTTCAGATAAAGTCTACATACCGAAAGATTAACATTTTTCGCACTGTTATTGATGAAGGAGCTTCCACGTGCATCATGTCGATGTCATGGTGGAAGGCCGTTGGATCTCCTTTGGTTGTTCCTTCACCTACCCTCCTAACTGCATTTGATGGGCATTCTCACAAGCCGCATGGGATTATCCCGACCTTTCCTATGTGTGTTGGAGGAAAGGTCGTCAATATTGAAGTAGAGGTTATAGATGCTAACCTAGACTATAATATCCTCTTAGGAAGGAACTGGATATACGAAATGGATGACGTCATTTCAACTCTGTTTCGTGTCATCTGCTTTCCTTATGAAGGGAAAATCATTAAGGTTGATTAGTTGGATTATTGTCCAGTTGATCCTCAAGCAACTTCTAACTCTACTGTCCCCTTAGTGGATAACCCTCATCTGCCTACTGAGAATCTAGGAGTTGGGATGTATTCCTCATTGATGGGTACCTTTGAGTTTCCCTCTCCTATCGCTCGAATCAATGTCGTTTCATCATCCAAGGAGTCTCCTCGAGAATGGTTCTTCCGAACTCATTATTTTTTGGACCCTTGGACCTTGCCTTCACCTATGACCACATTAGCTGAAGGACAAGTAAATGGAATGGCATCCCCTATGTCTGTGGCTGAGCTTAGATATCAGTCTATCGTTAACTCCGCAGATGACCACTCTGCTCCTTCTTCCGAAGAGGAGTTTGAGGGTTATGTGGCCCTGGCTTGGGCCTCTGATTCCACCTCTGCCTTGGACTGCTTAGATACGGTTTTACCTTCTGAAGAAGCAATCCTCGAAGTGATGATGGGTGTAGATCAACCTTGGGAAGATTTACACCATCGTTCATATTTCCTTCCTCCATTGCAAGAAGTGGAAGCTAGGTTCTCCAAGCTATTCACTAGTGATGTTTGTAAGATATCAAATCCTTTGGCTCCAGCACACTTTCGTGCCGAAGGTAATATGTCGGTGATCTCATAAACGATATCTATAAACATCTCTAGGGACCCTAACGTAATTGAGAATCTCTTCATCGGAATTGAATGTTCCCCTGAAGAAGTGCAAATTTACACCGACCTTTTCAAAGAATTTCTAGATGTATTTGCTTGGTCTTATGAGGAAATGCCTGGCATAGATCCTTCTATAGTTCAGCATGAGATCAAGACGTATGAAAACGCTAAGCCAGTTCGTCAAAGACTTCGACCGGTTAATCCTAGAAAAGCAGCAGCCATTAAAGCCGAAGTAGAGAAGCTGCTCAAGACGGGTTTTATATACCCTGTTCCTCTTACCGATTGGGTTTCTAATCCAGTCCCTGTAGATAAAAAGAAAGGAACAATCCGAGTATGCATCGACTTTAGGGACTTAAACAAAGCTTGTCCGAAAGATAATTACCCCACGCCATTCATTGATTAGATTATTGACGAGTGTGTGGGTAATGATATTTTTTCCTTCATGGACGGTTTTTCTGGTTATAATCAAATTTCTATCCATCCTGAAGATCAACATAAGACGACTTTTATATGTCCCTGGGGTACCTTTGCATACAGAAAGATGCCGTTTGGTCTCAAAAATGCTGGAGCCATGTTCCAACGGGCCATGTCATATGCTTTCCACGACATCAAACATATCATCGAACCATACTTAGACGATCTCGCTGCTCATTCTCGAAAAAGAACTGATCATCCCAGTCACCTTTGAATGGTTTTTGAGCGATGTTGTTTTTATAGAATCCGGTTGAATCCCAACAAGTGCGTTTTCGCGGTTATGTCCAGTCGGTTGTTAGGGTTCATCATGTCAAATGAAGGGATTAGAGTTGATCCCTTCAAGGTAGAGGCGATAGTCCAGTTTCCTCCCCCGTCCTCCATTCGACAACTTCAAAGTCTTCAAGGGAAGGCTAATTTCTTAAGACGGTTTATAGCAAACTATGCCGAGATCACCAAAGGGTTTATGTGTTTGCTCCACAAAGGGGTTCCATTCGTGTGGGACGACTTTGCGTAGCGATCGTTTGATGCTTTGAAAAAGACATTAGTCTCTGCCCTGCTTTTGAGTCCATTGGATTATGGTAGAGACTTCCTTTTATATCTCGCTGCAGCAGAATCAACCATTGGTATGGTTCTCATTCAGGGAGACGATGCTCTCACAGAGCATGTGATTTATTACTTGAGCCGAGGCTTGATAGGTCCTGAACTTCGCTATTCTCCAGTTGAGAAGTTGGCCTTGGCAGCTGTCCACGCTATCCAGCGGCTCCATCATTATATTCTGCTACGCAAAACTTTTGTCTTGGCAGCAGTCAATCTGTTTTAGTTTGTCCTCATCAGGTGAGTGATTGGGGGCAAATATAATCGATGGATTGTCATTCTACAAGAATTTGATCTCGAGTTCTTGTCCACCAAGTCCAAGAAATCTATGGTTTTTTCCAAGCTAATTTCCGAGCTGCCTTGTGGAGAGGATACTGTTTACGAGGAAAGTTTTCCCGACGAACACTTATTCCTCATCTCTTCACTCGACCCTTGGTATGGAGATATCATTGTTTATCTCCAAACTTTGAAATGTCCCTCTGCTTTATCTAAGGATGAACGTCGCAAATTACGTCACCTCGCTAAAAATTACGTCATCATTGGTGATAAATTATATCGTCAGGGGGTTGATTCAATCCTTCGGCGCAGTTTAACCTTAGAGGAGGCAGAGTCTGTGCTAAATGATTGCCACAACAGAGCTTGTGGTGGTCATCTATCAGGGCTTGCTACAGCTCAGCGTATCTTGCGTGCTGGCTATTTTTGGCCTTCACTCTTCAAAGATTGTGTTGAAGTGGTCAAATGTTGTCACCCGTGCCAAGTTTATACATGGAAGATGCGCGCACATCCAACTCCTCTTTTTTCCGTTGTCACTGTCAGCCCCTTTACTAAGTGTGGTATTGATTTTACGACTTGTCATCCACCTTCAGCAGCGAATCACAAGTATATTATCGTGGCCGTAGACTACTTCACGAAGTGGGCCGAGGCCATGCCCACTTATAAAAACGATAGTGAGACAACGGCATTGTTCCTTTTTAATCAGATTATCTCAAGGTTCGGTATCCCAAGAGAGATTGTCACTGACCATGGCAATCATTTCTAGAATCAACTAATGTCCGAATTGGCTCTCAAACTAGGCTTCCGACAGGAACATTCGTCTCCTTATTATCCTCAGGCCAATGGACAGGTCGAGGCAGTAAAAAAAACTCTTAAGACGATCC
Source organism: Pinus taeda (assembly GCA_000404065.3). Classification (NCBI taxonomy): domain Eukaryota; kingdom Viridiplantae; phylum Streptophyta; class Pinopsida; order Pinales; family Pinaceae; genus Pinus; species Pinus taeda. The sequence goes on along the minus strand of APFE030195297.1, from coordinate 2,986 downwards.
TGCAAAGGACAATTGATAAAAATAGATCCAATTGACATCTTATGTTGTATCCAACTCTATGGGCATACCGAACCTCCGTCAAGACTGCTACAAGTTTTACACCTTTTCAGTTAGTTTATGGGTTGGAATCTATCTTTCCTGTCGAATGTGAAATTCCATCTCTTAAGTTAGATATTGAGCTCCTTCCAGAGACCTCTCGTCTCGAAGAGCGCCTCCTTCACTTGGAGCATCTCGATGAGCAGCGTCGAGATGCAACCACAGTAAACAAGGCTCATAAGAAAAGGGTTAAAACCTAGTATGATAAAGCTGTCCGTCCTCGTGTTTTTTCTGAAGGTGACCTCGTCTTGGTCTATGAGCAAGATAAGGACACCTTGGGGGCAGGAAAATTCAAACCTATGTGGTACGGTCGCTTCACAATTAAACGATTTTTAACAAAAGGGTCGTATGAGTTAATCGATTTCGAAGGAAACAAATTGGCGGAACCCCAAAATGGGCTATACCTTAAGAAGTACTTTGCTTAAGTAGCAACTAGGCAATGGCTTCTTTGTACATTATGTATATTTGTACATATTTTGTCGAGAGTTTGTGATATCAACACTTTTTGGTTTGCTTTGGCAAGTGTTGATGGATGACTTGGCTTATTTTGGATTCGCCGATGGTGCTAGTCGGTACACTTGGAATCTTGCTTCCACAGCTTGGGTACTGTATTATCCAACTGGTCAATTGATGGTATCAAGGGGAGTATGCATTGATCCCGCTTCAAACAATATGGCTGAGTATACTGCCGTCATTAATTTGCTATCCAAGGCAATTTCTCACGAAATCGACTCGTTGGTAGTTTATCTTGATTCACAATTGATAGTGTCACAATTAAATAACATTTATCGGGTAAGGGATCCATGTTTATATCGCCAGTATTTAAGAGTGAGGTTGTTGCAAAGATCATTTGTTTATAGTAATTATTTGCACATTCCGAGATCTCATAATGGTTAGCTGATTCTATCGCTAATCAAGCATTAGACTGGCACATCAATCATTCATCACAATAAATTAAGCATCAAAAAGTCAAACTGTATATATATATATCATAATGCGTCTCAAGTGTACATAAGTCTGTTAAAAAAATATACAAAATTGGGAATCAAATGCCCATAATCATGTCCACTATGTCTAATTCCTTGGCTCAGGATGAGCGACTAAGTAGGCAACTACTGCATTGGCTACACGCCTAAAAGTGTGGACACAGTCACGTGGCATGCCAACCACATGACGTTGCATCTCTATAGGAAGGTCCTCTACCGCCGCCATCGGCACTCGGTGGGTCAGCCTCACCAAATGCCGCTGAACTGTATGTAGAGTTCGCTCCATGGCTGCAGCCGCCTCTTTGGCCCCTTCACCACGATGCTTGTGCCGTGGGAACTCATTTGGTCGTACAGGCCCAATATCTGGAACATGATCATTATATTAGTCTTTTGAATCCTATCAAAAACATTTTCAAAGTTCATTATTATATTTGAAAAATAAAAAAAATCATAACATCAAAAATCACTTACCAATGTCGCCCCATGCTGCGGTCGGTGGTAATGCTAGATCGGGATCTCCTCGGAAATCCAACCCGGCATAGGGGTAGTCATCAATGGCGATGATCTGCTGATCCCACCAGGAAAAGAAGTCGTCATCGGAAGCAGTCCGTGGGACCTCCTCGCCTCCCAGACATTCATCAGGTCAGCCCACCTGCCCATTCGAGGATATCGTGGGGCACTGATTGAAACTGGTACTCTGGGACGAAGTGCAGGGACTCTCTCGAAGAAGAAAGAACACAAAATAGTCCCATAACTGAAGTTTTTGGTCTGTTCTCTCTTGATAGAAGTGAGTTGGCTTTTCATGCTAGCCAGAAGAGGAGTACACCAATCAAACACAGTGGTGAGGCAGTCAACTGCCACGCTCATGTTTAGCCGTGATGCCTAATGTAGAGAAGCGGATCTGTTCACTCGAGCTATGATGAACAGGATTATCCTCAATGGTAGACTCGCCACATGTGTGATGGAAATCTGACTTCCGACTTTCTTCGGATGTCCCGGGCAATATATCTGTACGTAGTCCTTGATCGAGAGACTGCTCCGTGTTCTCCCCCGAGAATGTACTACCTCTCCCCTTCGAGAAAGGCTCGTAATGAAATAGATATCTTCCACTTCTATCTTGAGTGGCATCTGGTCGATCATAATAGCATCCTCCTCAATGTTCCACTAATCAAGAAGCATCTCGAGCAGACGTGTGTTTGCTTTCATATTTGGTAATTTGAAGAACTTGAGAAAACCGCATCCCCGTAATGCATCCAAAGCCTCTAGACTGTTCATAATTTCTTCATCTACTGCGGTATGCTCTCTTTCTCGCCAGGTGACTGTGATCCTAAAAGAAAAATCAATTTGAACCGTTAGTTTTTATGTTTGAAATGTCTGCGGCGTATACACGGGTCCCTTTACACACAGTGGTGTGTAGGGCCCGCGTGTACGTGGGTTTCATATTACCAACCCGCGTATACGCCGCGGAGAAAGTTTTGGCAAAAAACTCAACGATAAAACATTAATCAAAACTTCTAAAACCAGTCACAATCAATTACAAGATAAGAATGAGAGTTACCTGGAGATTTTGGAAGAATTTGAACGGTTGAATTTGGAGTATGGGAAGTTAGCTCCTTTTGCTCCACTTCTTTGCTCTCAAACTCAAATGGTGAAAATGGTGAGTCCAAAAACCTTTTTATAAGCTTTGAAAATGTCAAATTTTCTCAAAACTTGATTTTGTTTGGTCTCATGTAACTTTTAACTTGGGAGCTTGGAATGTCGAGAATGGTTTGATTTGCAGGACATTTTGGACGTTTTCGACAGGTTCGAGATGGTTCCATGACTGTTGACCCGTCATGGCAGGGATCGTTTTCTCACTGGCATATAGGTTAGGGAAGCCATTTTTTCCGTTGCATCATGCATAC
>APFE030195293.1:86396-98314 GCA_000404065.3 Pinus taeda | reverse complement strand
TTTATTCTCAAAAATAATGTCGAACTATAAAAGCATTTTCCGAGCAACCGGTTTTGCGTGCAGAGAAGCGTGTTGCCTATTTCAACAACAAATTTCTATTGGCCGACCACCCTTCCATTAGTCATATGGGGAAACACAATGGCCCATGTCACTCGCCTTTTGTTTCATTAATTAAAAGATATTCAAATACACTTGCGAAATATGGCCATATTTTATATTTTCTTATTATTCACCAATTCGGTGATGCAGCTGCGCACCTCTTCTTACGTCATTGCAATGATGTGATAACTCCATAAGGAACCCTTAGGTCATGTTTATTTACTCAATTGCATTGATAAATATAAATAGACTTTTTTATTATTCATAAAGGTGATAAACCATGACATAAATAGTAAACAATGAATTTCAATTTTATATTCAAACTTTTAATTAATATTATTAAAAATAATAATAATATAATGTAATTGATAAAACTCCTATGATTTGGTAAATCTTTGAAGAAAGAAAATATAAACTATGCTCACCTTTCCTTTTCAACTTTGAAAGTGCAGTGGAATATCATTTAATTTAATTAATGAAACAAAAGCTGAAATGACTAGGGACATTGTCTTATGAGGAAGGGCGGTTCGTTCGGCCAATAGGAATTGAGAGTTGAATAGGCAACACGCTTCAAAGGGCCGTTTACGTAGCTGGAAGGCAGATCGTTATTAAAATAGACTTTTTAATAAAATAAAAAGATTATAAGCTTCCAAACTACGCACTAAAGTCCATGGAGATACCCCGATCCTTCTTCATATCTACATATGTATATGTTTGTGTTTACAATATTATAATGTTTCCGAGTATAAATAAAAAGTTTGACATCGATTTTAATCATATTCAAAGTTCTATTGCAAAATAAAATTGGTTTATACTGGAATCGTGTCATTACAGATTTTGTACAAAAATTTTGTTATTAAAAATGATTAAAGTTTAGACATAATATGGTAGGGTATCTGGTAGCTTGGTTTTACACTTCACTATATGATTCTGGTTAGCATTATTTTTTTTAACAATCATTTCTATTTTTTTAGGGATTAAATAATATATAATATATATATATTTTTTAAATTTTTTTCCCAATAATTATTTTAAATATTTTATATTTTTGAATTTCCTCTGTATGTTTTTTTATCATTTTTCTCCCAATTATTATTAATGTTAATTTAAATATTTTATATTTTGAATTTTTCTGTGTATATTTTTTTATCCGTTTTTCTCCAAATTATTTTAATAATTAAATATTTTGAATTTTGAATTTTCTTGTATATATTTTTTTTATCGATTTTTCTCCAAATTATTTTAATTTTTTTCAAGTGTTTAGAATTGTAAATATTTATTATTGGGATTGCACAATTTAAATCTATAAAGGGTTTTAGAAAATATTGATCTAATTCTACATTTAAAGTATAATCTGGAAATTGCATTTTTAGTAATAATTATATGGAGTTGTCTATAATGCGACTTTTTGGAGATTCCGGTGACGGAATCCGGCGGAAGAAATGAGGTTAAATCTGAATTTTTAGCAGTTAAAAATGGTTTTTAATTTCATATTTGGATTCATCACCCTTAAAAACCGGCCTGGAGCCATTGATTGTGCAGAAACTAGCTTTATCAAACTTGGATTCGATGAATTGCTGGCCGGATTTTTGAACTGAAAAAAATCGGCCAGAAAAGCTTTTCAAAAAGGTCCGCGTTATAGACTCCTGCATAATTATATAATTTGATTTTATTGTAATTGCCAACCACAAATCTAAAAATAAAAAAATTATTTAGGTTTTTTACAAGTAACTAATTTCTCTTGACCCATTAGTTTATATATTTACTTAATAAGATTAAGTCATAAGTTAATGCAAAACATACTTCTTAAAACATATTAATATGAAAATTTATTTTTTACTAAAATATAAAACCTTCTATTATTATAAAGAAATTCGCCTTATTTATCCTTAAATTATAGTTAATCAAACATTTTCTCAATCAATTTGATTATTCATTTCAATTTCTCTTTTACAAATTTCTAAATATTCCCCATCCTAAACACACCTTTGATATTAAATCTTTCATATTTAATATAATAAAAGAAGAAAAATAAGATAATATAAATTCATTTTAAGTTTAATTTTGTTAAATTAATTAGTTCCTAGTATTTATTTTAGAAGAGAAATTAATAAACATGAAAAATTAATAAACATGAAATGCAATTTGTTATGTTGATTTTTTAATTATAAATTTCTATTTTTGTGTTTTTGAACTGAAATATTTTGCATTATGTTAAATGAGGATTACATAAACCAAAAAAATATGTTACTAATATGTTTAAATAAAAATTAGGCCACTAACATAAGTGAAGAGTTTTTGTGTAAAAATATAATTGTGCGCCTCCTCTTATGACATTGCAATAGTGTAACAAGTTATGCGATGTAAATGAGCACTCTCTTGACATTGCAATAGTGTAACAAGTTATGCGATGTAAATGAGCAGTGTCTTAAGTCATTGCAATGGTGGGCTAATATGGATAACATTGTGTTGACGGTATATAAATTGTATAAGTGATTTCAAATGTGATAATGAGGCTCTGCTTTTATACCTAAGAAAGTGACTTTTCATGATTAGGAATGTCTTTTAGACATGTCTTTTCACCTAACTCATGACTATTTAATGCAATTAGTATTTGATTATTTAATATTTATATTTATTTTATTTATTTAATTGTTATGAATTATATTCATAACATTGCTCTTCTCTTTGAAAGCTTTGTTCCTCAAAAACTTAACGTTGTGGATTTCTTCGGACTTATATAATCTGGATAATTTGGCCATTCATTTCGTCATGTAACTCATAATTAATATTCCCTTGGATTATTTATTTATTTTTATTTTTTTATTACTCACTTTTTTAAATATAAATTTTTTCCATATAATAATAATTTATTTTTAAACAATATTATATATATATATATAAACTTATTAACTGGGCAATCACACCGTTTTGACTGCGTCCCTGCATGTTGACTTGTGGCACACTTTTTAATCAAATTCCAAATTCCTACTCTTACGTTATCTTTAAAATAGACTTTTTAATAAAATAAAAAGATCATAAGCTTCCAAACTACGCACTAAAGTCCATGGAGACACCCCGATCCTTCTTCATATCTACATATGTATATGTTTGTGTTTACAATATTATAATGTTTCCGAGTATAAATAAAAAGTTTGATATCGATTTAATCATATTCAAAGTTGTATTGCAAAATAAAAGTGGTTTATACTGGAATTGTGTCATTACAGATTTTATATAAAATTTACCTTATTAAAAATTATTAAAGTTTAGATTTAATATGGTAGGGTATGTGGTACGTTGGTTTTACTCTTCAGTGTATGATTCTTGTTTAATTCTATTTTTTGGGAGTGAAATTTAACCCCACAAAAAAAATGTATTTAACGTTTTTTTTCTATTTTTTTTAAATTTCTTTCTTCTATTTTATATTTTGAATTTTTTTTAATATTTTTTTATTAATTTTATCAAAATATCTTAAAATTTTAATAAAAATGATAACATTTATCAATTTATATGCAAAAATGATTTTAAATTTTATAAAAAATGGTTAGGATTGTAAGTATTTATTATTTGGATTGCATAATTTAAATGTAAAAAGGTTTTTTCAAAATATTGATTCAATTATACATTTAAAAATGTAATTTAAATTATGGAAATTTATAATTTTATCAACTATTATATAATTTGATTTTATTGATAATTGCCCAAAAAAAAAGTTATTTAAATGCTTTTTTTACCAATAACTTATTTCTCTTAACTTATTAGTTAAAATATATTTATACTTAATAACACTGAGTCGAAATTAATGCAAACATACTTCTAAAACATATTAATATGAAATTTTATTTTTTACTAAATCAAAGCATCTATTATTATAAAGAAATTCTGCCTTATTTATCCTTAAATTATAGTTAATCAAACATTTTCTCAATTAATTTGATCATTCATTTCAATTTCTCTTTTACAAATTTCTAAATATTCCCCATCCTAAACACACCTTTGATATTAAATCTTTCATATTTAATATAATAAAAGAAGAAAAATTAAAAAATATATATTCATTTTAAGTTGACGTAAGAGTTAATTATAAGTGAATTAAGAGGAGAAAGGCGGGACTGTGCAGGGCGATTTGCTAGGGTTACAGGCTTGCAAAGAGTTTTTTCACCATGGATGGTTGCAAAGGAGGGGGCTCCACTCCCTCCTACAAGCAGGGTGTGACCAGCAGGGGTAAAAAACCAATGGAGAAGGATAGAGGTCCTTCAGAAAGAAGGCAAAGAAATAGTGAAGAGGAACAAGATGGCACTAAATCGCGGGAAAATGATAGCACCAAGGAAAATGAGGAAGAAGACAGGGAACAGAGAACAAAAGACAAAGCACAAAAGGGACCATGTAAACCCAAAGTTGCGGTTACACCCAGAGTTGTTTTAAATGATCCTGCTCTGCAGGTGCACAATGAACACATGCAGACATATGCAATCATTTGCAAATTCATGGGCATATGGCCCACTGAAAAATATTTACATATGTGGATTAAATACCACTGGAAACCAAAAGGAAGCATTGACCTACATCTTGGGTCAAAGGGTTTTTTCACTATGGTATTTTCTAATATTGAAGATAAGGACAGAGTGTTTGAAGGAGGACCCTACTTTTATGTTGCAGCAGGCCTCTATATGCGACCTTGGATTATAAATTTTGTTCCGGAGCGAGAAACTTTTACTTCAGTCTCGGTTTAGGTAAGACTCTACTCTCTACCTCTTGATTACTGGCAAACAAAATCCTTAGCTGTCATAGGAAATAAGTTAGGACGCTTTGTTAAAGCTTATGAGGCCACTAGAAGGGGAAAGTATACTTCCTTTGCTAGAATATGTGTGGAGATGGATCTCTCTAGAGCTCTATCGGATGAAGTTATCTTGGAAGTATATGATGAGGAATGGGTTCAAACAGTAGATTATGAACATATACCATTCAGTTGCCGCAAATGCCATGAACATGGGCACCTATTCAGAGATTTCCCTCTCAGTAAAATGGAGAATAAGAGTAAAGCTAACAAAAGGAAAGATGAGGAAAGCTTTCACAAAGTGGCACATAAGGAAAAAGGAAGCAAAAGGAGGCCAAAGACACAAAAATCAGGATGACAACAACCCAGTCAGAACAGGTTTCAAGTCCTTGAAGAGGAGGACGAGAATGCAAATGCAGACCAGACAAATGAAGGAAGTCTAGTGGAGGAGGGGAAAGAGGAAGATAGTGGTCAAGCACAAGAAAATATTAAACAGAAAGAAGCTATAATGAATGAAGCAGAGCTGGAAATGGACCATAAAATGACCTAGAGTGAGATGGAAACGGAGGACCAGGAACTACAGGAAATACTTGAGAAAGAGAACCTAGATCTGGAAGGGTTCTTAGATCAAGGAACCAGGGAAGGCATGGATTCGTTACCTCCAGAGGAGTTAACTAGAGTGCAACAGTTGTTTATATGGAAAACCCAAACCAAAGGGATGCAGAGACAAAGAAACAGTGATAAGCAGAGCAGTGAAGGTGTGAAAATAATGAAAAACCACCAGGATTAGCACCTTGAAACCCAGGAAAGAAAAGAGGCAGAAAAAAGCAGAATGAGCTACTGATGGAATGTGGAAAGCTTATGATAGATTCAGGTAAAATGAAAGACCTTACCAGCTACTCCCTCACAAATCTTTAACTATGAAGTTCACTTCTTGGAATATTAGGGGTCTAGGTAGTAAAAGAAAACAAAGAATTCTGAGTAATAGAATGAAGCAAGTAGCTCTGGATGTGATTTTCATCCAGGAAACCAAATGTTCCATTCAAAAAACAAAAGAAATCCATAGCAAATGGCTAAATCGATTTGAGTTTTTGGAAGTCAAACCAGAGAATACTGCAGGAGGTATACTCACTCTTTGGAATCCCCAAAAAATTAGCATTATAGATGCTGAGGCATCTAGGGATTATTTATCGGTGGTCATCCAGCTTGTGGGAGATAAGGAAACCTACCTGACAACAAATGTGTATGTTCCTCAAAGATTAGACGATAAAATCAGGTCTCTAAATTCTCTGGAGGATCTCAAAGATAGACATGCAGGATTACCATGGATCCTAGGGGGTGATTTCAACATGATCAAATCACTTTCGGAGAAGAAAGGGGGGACCAGAATTACAAGCAAAGATTCTTTATCTTTTTAAACCTTCATAGATAATATGAAGTTGGTGGACATTGTAACAAGTAACGATCTCTTTACCTGGAACAAAAGAAGAGGAGGTGAGTCTCAAGTGGCCTATAAATTAGACAGATTCATAATTTGAGAGGACCTTATGCTCATAGACAAAGAAATGATAGCTAGAGTTCTCCCCTTTGGAGGCTCAGATCACTGGCCGGTTCATTTGGAGGTACAGGGCATGGGAACCCCCAGGAATAGACCTTTTATATTCGAGAACATATGGCTCTCCCACCCAGATTTCATAAGCAATATTGCCAACTGGTGGGTAGAAGATTTGATCATTCAAGGCTCAAGAATATTCATTCTCCAAAAAAGACTAAAACACATCAAGCTTAGGCTTAAAGATTGGAACAGAAATGAATTTGGCAATATTTTTGAAGCTAAAAAATTTGTTGAAGGAAAAATGCAAGTACTCAACCAAGCCCTTATCACGGATGGCTTTGATAAGGATAAAAGTGATCAGGTTTCCAAATATCATCAAGACTGGGAGTGTTTATGTAAAAAAGAGGAAATATTTTGGAGACAAAAGTCTAGAGTATAATGGCTAAAAGAGGGGGAGAGAAATACCAAATTTTTTCATAGATCCATTATTGTGAATAGAGCTCATAACAGGATTTATTCGATCAAGGACAAGGGTGGTAATGTTCTAAATTCTCATGAAGATATTGAAGTTGTGCTAGTTTAGCACATTAGCGACGTAGCTAAGGAAACCATTTCAGATCGAGAACAATCCATCAGATTTCTTACAAGACATATACCCAAGTTGGTGTCTAGTGAGGACAATTTCAACCTTAATAGGCCAGTTACTGAAGAGGAGGTCAGTGAGGTCCTTAAGGAAATGCAGAATGGCAAGGCGCCTGGCCCTGATGGTTTCAATGTGGACTTCTTTAAAGCATGCTGGAGTATAGTCAAACAGGATATTCTGGATGTAGTCAAAGATTCTAGGAGGAATAAAACATTTTGAAGGCGCTCAATACCTCCTTTATCTCCCTGATCCCAAAATAGGACTTGGCTCAAACTCCTGACAGGTTTAGACCCATAGCTTTGTGCAATGTGGTTTATAAGATAATATCTAAGGTGGTGGCCAATAGACTCAAACCTCTCCTTCCTTCTCTTGTTTCTGTGGAAAAATCTAGATATGTAGAAGGTAGACAAATTCTTGATAATATCATTCAAGCTCATGAAGTGGTGCACTCTCTGTCCGACAATAGGAAGGCAAGAATGATTATGCAATTGGACATAGCAAAAGCTTATGATAGGCTAAATTGGACCTATATTAGGAAAGTTCTTATTGCTTTTGGGTTTGATCACAACTGGGTTAGATGGGTCATGGCCTTGGTGACTTCTACCAACTTTTCTATTCTGGTTAACAACTCTCCCTTAGAAATTTTTATTCCTTCAAGACGACTTAGGCAAGGAGACCCACTCTCTCCCTTTCCCTTCATCCTCATGATGGAAGGATTGGGCAGGTCTATCAGGCATACAAAATAAACAGGTCAAATTAAAGGTCTCCATCTCTCAGATGATGGATAAGCGTTGACTCCCCAACAATTTGTGGATGATACCATGCTGCAAGGAATACCCACGGTCAAAGAAGCTCTCGCATAAAAAAAAATTCTTGTGTGACTTTGCTATGGCTTCAGGTATGGAAGTCAACCTTTCCAAATCAAAAATTTTCTTCTTTAACACTAATATTGCCATTCAGAGGAATATTTCTAGAATTTTTGGCTTTCAAAGAGATATCCTTCCTTCAAAATATTTGGGAGTACTGCTTATGGCTAAACCTTTGCACAAGAGAATTTGGGAGCTAGTGATTAATAAAATGTATGACAAAATCAATAAATGGACTATAAGATCTTTAAATTTGGCTGGAAGGTTGGTCCTCACAAAACTTGTTCTTGAAGCTATCCCAATGTTCATGTTATCAGCCATCCCAGCACCTAAAGGAGTCTTGCAACATTTCAAATCCATTCAAAGAGACTTTCTTTGGGGTAAGGGGGAGGAAAGAAAGAAATGGACCTTGGTGGTCTGAGAGAAAATCTATAAACGTAAAAATTATGGGGGACTTGGACTGGATGATCCTGAGACTCTTAGCAAGGTTTTAGGGGCAAAATTATGGTGGCGATGGGTCAAAGATCCAAAGGGACAATGGGCTAGTATTTGGAAAGGAAAATATGCCATCTCTTGGCACTATAGTGATCACATAAGAATGTCTAGAAATATAAAAGGCTCACATATTTGGAACAAGGCCTGGGAGAATAGAGAATTAGTTCAAAAGAACAGCTTCTGGGAGATCAGAGAAGGAAATCTAGCCTTATTTTGGGAGGATAAATGGCAACAAGAACCTATACTATTTAAATAGGACTTTATGGAACTCAAGAATGAGACAAACACTAAAGGATTAATTAGGGTAAACTATTTCTGGGATCAAACCAATAGTGTAAGAAAATGGAGAACATGGAAGCACAAGGATTATAGGGATGGCAGCCCTTTAAAAGAAAAGGCAAATAAGCTTAGGAATTTAGTGGAAAAAAGGAGGATATTAGTTATAGGTGGGCATGACAACTTAGATGGGGCAACAACAATGAGGGTTCCTTTAATCTTAAGGAACCAAAACGCTTACTCCTTGAGCTAAACTCCCAGGCTTCGAACAGGATTTGGTTGAATCTTTGGAGGTATCTAGGCAGGATGAAGATCAAACTTTTCATGTGGATGGTGTATCATAAGAAAATTTTAACCTAGGAAAACATCAGGAAGAGAGGTGTTTTGGGGCCTTCCAGATGCCTTCTATGTGGTGATCAAGAGGAAACTATGGAGCATATTCTTAATAAGTTCAGTTTCACCTCCTAGTTGTGGAATACATTTGTTGCCATTTTCCTACAGATAGATAGAGACCAAGAGTGTATTATCAACACCCTAACCAAGTGGAGACATAACTTTTCAGATTTTGAATTTCTAAACACTGCTTGGGTTCTTATACCAGGCTCTATTATATGGAATGTATAGAAAGAAAGAAAAAAAAAATCTTCAAGAATGAAAAAAGACCCCCCCAACAACGTTTTGAGTAGATCTTAAATCAGATTAGGGAAACGATTGGCACCTCTGTACGGAACCCCCCTAAGAACCCTCCCTCGGCTGCAGAATTGAGGATTCTTTATCAGTTGGGTTTGCAAGAACACATACCTCAGACCCTACAAAGGAAGGTTGAAAATATGGACACAGAACAGGATATCTGGCACCCTCCCCCACAGGGTTTTTTAAAATTCAATATTGATGGAGCTTCAAAAGGAAAACTGGGGACTGTTGGTTTTGGTGGGGCGTTAATGGATGAAAATGGTAGCATTCTTGTCATCTTTCACTGCCATTTAGGAAGGACCACTAACAACATGGCGGAGCTCATGGCTATGGAACAATGTCTATATTTTATGAAATAAGATAACCGCCAATATGTGATTGTTGAAGCTGACCTTGAGCTAACTATTGATTCGGTCAAGAGAATCAGTTGTGGCAGGGCACCTGAAAAAGTCTCTAAAAACTGGAGCCTGATCCAGGTCTTTCAAAGGATTCAGACTCATCTCCAATGCCTTCGCACAGTTCATTTTAATCATGTGCGAAGATCGGTCAATAAATTGGCGGATATTCTGGCTAATCAAGGAGTTCTTTGTACTAAGGGTAAGGTCAAAATGGAATGCAAAGATATGACTCGGGATAGATTAAGGCGTTTTGTCATGCCCAAGCTGAGGAAGATTGGAGGGTGGTTCAACTCAGAGATATGGAGGTTGGTTCCAGATGACTAAACTTATTTTGTTGTTTAGGCCTTTTTCTCATTCTGTTCCCAGCGGAAGGCAGTTCACCGTTGGCCACTCCATCCCATACATGTTCAGAAATAGATGCTCCAAAGGAATAACCGAGTCATTGGAGTGTTGGTGGGAGGATTGGCATGGTCAGATTAGTGCAAGGGGCCGGATTTTGGGTTTTTTCGGCAAGCACAATACCCTGAGTTCTCACGTGATGGACACTATACTGCTCTCGGAGCGATTGATGGTTTATCGCAAGCAATCTAAGCAGGAAGCAGTTTTAGAGTTTTGGGAGTGATTCCATTTAGCTAGTGACATGTGGCCAAGGGGTGGATCCAAATACCACCCTCATCGCGCGTTATTGTCTGGTCCACTTGACCAATGTGATATGTGCCTGGTCCATTGGATTAATTAAGGTGGATCGATGGTTAAGAACGATCGTGCTTGTTGGTGGGTCCTGCGGTTTAGCGTCGTGTAGAATGTTTCCATGATTTCCTCCAATGTTGTTGGTTATGGTAAGCAGATCGGACAATTGAATTTAAAAAGGCATGTTGGGACAAGTTATGGTTCACAGGCGGGAATAGTCTTTTTCGGCAGTCGTTTTACTCCTTTTTCCACTCTTCGGGAGACAAATCCCGTCACCGAGCAGTATTTGTTGGATCTCTCCCTTCTCAAGCAGGAAGCGGTTTTCGCAATTTGGGAGTGATCCCATGCTGTTTCAAACATGTGGTGGGGGGCCGGGACGGTTAACCGCCCTCATCGCACACTAAAGTTCGGTGCCATGAAGCAGCACGATATCTCTATCATCCGTTGGATTTCGAGGTTTGGATCAACGATCAGGAATGATCATGCAGTTTTGTGGGGCCAGGGGGTTAAGTATCACGCACCTTCTCGGAGCGATATTCTCCTCAGCCATCGGATGGAGAAAGTAGACTGGATGGTCGTGATTAAAGAGGCCGATTTAGTGAGCGATGGTGTGGTTATTTGCTTGGATTTTAAAAGTCTGGACATTCTTTCGGATAAAATATGGTTTGTGTTCCGAAGGTTTGGTAGGTTATTTGTAATGGGTGGGGGGACCATACCCTAGGCAGTTGGCATTCTTGTTCTAAGACCACAGTGCCTGGTAGATAGTTGTAAACTTTGTACATTATTTTTGGATTATTGTTATAGAAGGAACGTTTCTTTCTTTAGCAAAAAAAAATAAATTCATTTTAAGTTTAATTTTGTTCAACTAATTAGCTCCTAGTATTTATTTTAGAAGAGAAATTAATAAATATGAAATGCAATTTTTTATGTTGATTTTTTTTAATTATAAATTTCTATTTTTGTGTTTTTGAAGTGAGGTATTTTGCATTATGTCGACAGTCAGTACCACACCTCTGATGCTATGTTGCAGGAAACATAGAGCAAGGGGGTGTTTCCGTACGAAAACGGGTACGAAACGATGAAACGCGTTTGGTACGGCCTTGAAACGCGTTTCAGGCCGTACTGCTATGTTTCACGAAACTGAAACGTGGCCAGTACGGCCTGGAACGCGTTTCAGGGTCGTACAACTCACGTTTCAGCGTTTTACTTGTGTTTTTAATAATTTTTTTTTTTAGTTTGTTTTCTAATTTATTTTTAGGTTATCCTAGTGACTTCTAGTTGCTTCTAGATGCTTGTCTAAAGTTATAAAAGTGAACTTTTGCCCTAGTGTTGATATGCAGTTCATGGTAATATTCTCCTTTATTTTTCATTTTCATCCTTTTACTTAAATTTTTAACATTACCATGAAATGACTCAGGATGTT
>APFE030195293.1:74137-85978 GCA_000404065.3 Pinus taeda | reverse complement strand
TGTAAATTTAGAGACTTATAGTTTATGCATTGACAATTGACAATTTTATCATAATGTAATAAATTAGAATGTATCATATATGCTTTGACAAGTGTTACATATAGTGATCCTTATAACACTACATATATTATGGTTGGCACGGGTCCCTTCAACAACCCCTTTGGTTGGAATCCATTGTTTAGTTCGAACCCCCAGGTTTAGATGCCTGGGGGCAGTGTTCCCAATATGCACATACCAGTTGGGAATGTTACAGTTCCCCCTTCATTTTCAGGACAACAGGGACAATCATTGATTGACATGAATCCTCCTTATGTCAGTCAAGGACCTATAGTTAATTACATGGCGAGCGAGATCCCTCAACAAGGTCTCGCTCAATCCATATGGGTGCCCGACTCTCAACCTCAAATGAGTCAAGGGGGCATTCCTTATCTTGGGGGAGCTTACATCCCCCAGTCTAACAATCCCTATGGACAACCACAATACACGACTATACCCGAAGGAAATGACTATTCCATGCATCCTATCTATAATATTAGGAACAAAATAATGGGAGGACCGCAAGGATCCTCAAGTCAGTTGTCATCACCTTGGTCTAATTCATGGCCATCAAACACCTTTCCTTTTTTGGCAACGCTTGATATCCCTGACTTGTACAAACTCACCAACGAACCTATCTATCACAACTTAGTTTGGCCTCCAATCCCACACAAAATTCCCACAGATATCCACAAGTTCGAAGGGAAGTAAGGGGGGGATCCGAGTACGCACATCACCACCTATCATTTATGGTGCATTTCTAAATCCATGGTGGATGATAGTATCTGGCTTCGTCTCTTTCCCCGCACCCTTACTGGTAATGTAGCCAAGTGGTACATTGAGTTGCCACATTCGTCAGTCAATACCTTTGGTGCTTTAGCGATGGAATTCTTAAAGCACTTTCAGCTACCCATCCGCTATGAAACTGGGACGGAATTCCTTACATCTTTACATCGAGACACCGCCACCCACATCTCTGATCACATCCATGAATGGAGATGTAGGCAAAGGCTAGTCAAATCTCTCCTCCCAAGCTATCTATTAGCAGATTGGTTCTGCAAATCTCTTGTCCCTCAAATCACTAAAGATGTCACCTTAGGTGGTGTGGTCATGGAAGACCAATCCATTCATCATGCTCAGCACTTAGATTTGATATATTCATAGTCTGGCACATTATATGACGTCATTCCCAATGCCCATAGAAACTCCAATGCTCTCACTACTTAGAAACCCAGTGCACATGCCTATGGTATTATCGGTGCTACCTCTAGGTCTACTATAAAACAACTTAGCGGTCACATCACCTAGTTGTCAGTTGACCCCATTGCCAAATCAATTGTTCTTCTTACTGCCGCGTTAAAATCTATGGAGTCTACACAAAAAACCGACAGTAAGAACAAGAAGAACAAGAAAAAGACCACTCCTTCTGAAGAGAAGTCAACCAAGTAGTACAACCCAAAGTAGAAAGTTAATGCACCTCCTAATAATGGAAAGGACAAACCCGTCAAGTTCCCTTTGTAAAATATGTGCGGAAGACCATATGACACATCGTTGCCTATGTCTCCATGAACACACAGATTTCCTTACTCAAAAGAATAATGGCTAGACCCCTATGGTTCTAAATAACCCTTTCCCCACCTAGCAGCAAAAACATCTTATTACAAACCAACCCCAACCTCCACAAGGGGGCAACGGTAGTTCGCATCATCCTTCAGTTGGTAAAGGACCATCTATCATTTACACCTTTGAAACAGTAGATCTTCAAACAACAGCCAAAACTTATGGAACTCCAGTCACTAATGATCATGAGGAAGCGTCCTCAAGTCAAAACCCACTACCACCCGAAAGGATGAATTCATTGCACAATGCATAATCATCTGCACGTGCTACCCAAAACTACAATATTGTAGAAGACTTGGTGCAAGCACCGTCAGCTATGAAAACGCTCAAATTATTGCAAACTTGTCCAACACAAAGGAAAGCTCTTCTTTCAACTATTTGTGGGGTTAACCCTTAGGATTTGATGCTTGCAATTTTCGACATGGAAAAATGTAGAGCTCCCCTTTAATACCAGGTTTCATTTCAGGTGCAAATATTTTCGAAAGGGAAAGGAGTACACAGAACTGTCATTGACAAAGGTGCCTCAACCTATGTCATGTCGGCTTCATGTTGGCTCGCTTTGGGTTCTCCAACCCTATCATTGCCGTCAAATTCCGTTAAAGCGTTTGATGGCTACACTTTCATCTAAAAAGGTTACCTAGCCAACTACCCCATCACTTTGAGTGGGAAAACAATAACTGTGGACATCGAATTCGTAGTTAGAAAGCTCAACTATAATCTATTGTTGGGTCACTGTTGGACTTATGCCATGAATGCTATTGTGTCTAATGTCTTTTGTATCATCCTATTTCCCTTGTATGGAAAGATAGTCACAGTGGACCAGCTTTCCTTTCACACCCCAGATTACTCCTCGTTACCTAGCGGCTCAGTACCCTTAGTGGGTGGTGTTCCTGACTCTTACATCAGTATTAGTACCAGTCTATTGAACGAATCTTCCCTGATGGGTTATTTTCCTCTCCCGCCACTCGCGGTTCCACAGACGGTCTCTATGGTCTCATCTATTCCTCATGAACTGACTGATCCTTGGATCCTTTCGGCCCCTTCAAACATTGACTCTTACAAAGAATAAATGTCATTGTCACCAGCTAAATTATCCTACCAAGCCATTCAACCTACATCCGAATCTTCGGTCACTTTGGTCACGACCAATGGTACTACCTCCCCTCCCATAACTGCTCTTTCCAACGATCTCCTCAATTAAGTTCTGCCTACAGACGAAGCTATTCAAGAGATCATGTGTTTGGAAGAGTGACCTTGGGCAAATTCACACCATCACATTTTGATATCTGATTCGGACGCAATACCCATACAAATCCTATCATTTGACACACTTGAAATCGTTCCCTCGATTTATACAATCGTCTAAACTTTCAACTCAGAAGGGAACATGGGAAATCTTTCAAAGACATGGCTCATCGATATTTCTGTCATGACAGACATCGTGGAAAACATCCAGATTAGAGCTGATTGCAATCTTGAAGAAATTGCAAGCCTCACCTACCCTTTTAAGGATTTCCACGATGTTTTCCCTTGGTCTTATGAGGAAATGCATGGCATATACCCTTCTATTGTTACGCATGAGATCAAGAAGTATCAGGCATTCTTTTTATGGTATTTTTCTTGCTCGTTAATCCGAAAAATCCTCGAGTCTCCTTCTTCCAGCTCTTTAAACTACCACAAAGAAGAGAGAGCATTCTTTTTATGGTATTTTTCTTGCTCTTTAATCCAAAAAACCTCGAGTCTGCTTCTTTGGGCTCGCTAAAGTAATACAAAGAAGATATGAACATGTTCCTTTTTGGGACTTTTTCTTGCTCTTGAACTGAAAAATCACCGAGCTACTTCTTCAATCTTGTTAAAATCTTATGAAGAAGATATAAGCAACTCTTTTTCTCTCTTTTTCTATCTCATTAAAATTAAAAACATAGTCCGAGTATTATTTTTAGGGACTTTTTCTCGCTCATAAAATTGCAAAAACCCCGAGTTACTTCTTCAGGCTTGTTAAAAACTTATGAAGAAGCTCCGACCATTCTTTTTAGGAACTTTTTATCGTTCATAAAATTGAAAAATACCCGAGTTTTCGTCATCGGGCTCATTAAACTCCTACGATGATGATATGAGCACTTTCTTTTTTTGGGACTCTTTCTTACTCTTAAATTGAAAAATCCCCGAGTTTTTCCCTTCTTCAGGCTTGTTAAATCTACGAAGAAGGAATGAGTAGTTCTTTTACAACTTTTTCCTTGCTCATTAAACTGAAAAAGATACCTTGAGTTTTCTTCATTTGACTCGTTAAACTTTGATGAAGATCTATTGAGTTTTTCGTCACGTGACTCATTTAAAATTCACAACGATTTTCGATTTTAGTCCATCTCCTCGTATTCGTAACACAATGAGGCAAACGTCTATTGAGCATAGGTTTATCTCTTTATCTAAACTCAATAGATTAACTTACAAAAAAGGAACCTTTTTTAGTATACTATTAAACCTTTGTCACACCCGATTAAATACTATGATAAAGGGACCACCCTGGAGTCACTCTTTATGATCATTTTAGACTCTCGAAATATGAAAAGACCACCGAGTTTACCCATATGGACTAATTAAACTAATCAGATGAGGAATGGAGTCGCTCTTTATGATCTTTTCAGACTCTTGAAATATGAAAGGACCAATCAGTTTAACTTTCTCGACTCACTAAACTAATCAGATGGGGAAAGTGGACAATACAATTGCTTTGTGTCAGAATTTTGAAAAGAGTTTTTTGGTAGCAGTCACTCCCTTGAACATGGCAGTCCCTCAACAAAACCTTCCTTGTGACCTCTCAATATGAACCTTACCATCCTATGAGTTTAGCCTATATACCCTGATGTTCTTACATCTCTGTGTCATAACACTCTTTGGTGTTCATGAGTCTAGTGCTGCAGGGTTAAACCCTTTGTGTCATGCCTTTATTGTTAAAGGGAACCCTTTATCTTATGTTTCCTCCATCAAACCATCAAGCATATCCTTCCATCATGCCCCCTATAATTTTGACCCAATGCTCAAAAGATTCTTGAAAAAACAATCATTCTTGTCTCGTTTCGTGTTCACTCATGTAGGAAAACTTATTTCATACCGTCGACAGGTCTCTTCGTATTGACTTCAACACTCCATCTAGGAAGCAGACGTAGAAACAATTCAGTGCCTTAGAACTTGCAGACATCAGTGGTAGGTTACCTTGTGTTTAGCTAAGGGTTTTCATTATTGGCTCCTTGTTAAATGATTCTACAAGTGTTTGACGACAAAAACATTATTCACACTTGCTAGATTGTACTATGCATCTTGGATACCATCAACATTATCGGTGGCCATCCTCGCATCTGTTAAAAATCTCCATTATTGACTGGTAATCAAATGATTTCATACATGTACATCAAATATGGGGAATTGACTATCCTCCGCAATTCCAGCTATGAGCACTATGGACAACAATAGCCATGCATAGTGGAATGTTTTGCCCTGTTCCTGGGCTTCGCAACAATTCTCTAAAAATTTCGTGCAGAGGAATTCATACTAGTTAAACTGGACCCTCTCTGCACATTGCTCGGCCAGTGCGACCACCAGCACTAGTACCTCATCTGCGCGACACTTGCACATAAATTTTCCTATGAGGATTTTGGTTACCATGTGTAGTACTTTGCCTTTGATGCTGGAGATGGCATAGCCCCTCTTCTTCTTTTCTAGCTTGTACTTCTTCTTCATGGCCTCCATGATGGCCAAATCACTGCCTTTTCCTTCTAATATGGCCACGGGGTCCTCTCCTTTGTATGGAAGCTAGAGACGTGATGAATTAAGTTGGTCGTGATGGGGATGGCCTGCTCCAGCCATAAACACCCATCATGCACCAGACAGAGTAGTTTCTTGATGATGAAAATGGTTATTGGGGCACAGTAGAAATGCAACACCTAGAGTAGGTTTAGCAGCCCAGTCTTTCCCATTCCGCACAACCACTTCTGCGACTCTAATGTTTTCACCACCCCCACGGTGTTCTGCTTCATGAGGTTTCCAGTCTCAATATGAGGAAACTTCTCATGGTCAGTGAGGTCCCAATCCTTGAATTTCATGCTCGCCACGTGGCCCAGGTGTGTGCCTTCAAACATAATTCCATCTAGGAGGAGTGGGGTCTGGAGTGAGATCTTGGTCTTGTCCAGGTCCTTGGGCACTTTTGCCTTCCCTTTTCGCAGGGGGCATAGGCGGGAACTTTTGTCGCAAATTGCGTAGGCTAAGTATCCACCTCCATGGCTTCATCTTCTTCCTCTGCGATGAGGAGATCCTGCAGATCCTCTTTTTCCTCGTCCGTTTCTATAGTGACGACTTTCCCCTTCTCCTCCATCGATAGTTTGCTACGCAGCGGGTTCTGCGAAGACATGCGTATGGGAGCCATTACTTGTTTTTCCTTCTTGGGTCTTGGCATGCGCGGTGATTTCGAGATTTTTTTCCATAATCCTGACACCTTCTGGAACATTCCCCATAGTTAGGGCCTAAGCGGCCTTGCCTACGGTCACTTCTGCTATCTCCATAATATCTTGAGCAGTTTCCATCGTACTCATCCGGAAATCTAGCACTCGTGAACTCAGGGGCTCAGTCAACACTCAACTCACAACACTCAAGGCTCTGCTCAACCGCTCAATTCGCAAATGACCAAGTGTTGTTTGCAGGGCAACCCTTTGTCTTTTATAGCACTTTTTGAATTCAAATTCGACCATTCCCCCTAATTCTAGTTCATTAATTCTTTCTTGGCGGCATATTTTCCCAAATCTTGCACATAAATTGTGTCTTAAATGCATGCCACCTGCTCCATTTGGCCTTAAGTCAAGCATCCCATCATGAATAGTGACTTCAACGGTCACTTTCTGGCCAACCTGCATGGCAGCGCAGCCCCCCGTGTGCGGTCTTGGACCTTGTGACTCTTTTCTAGTGCACACATCGCCAATATCACGCGGCTCCTAGGTAGAATAGTTTATAGTCTCGTGCTCCCTTCCAACTGCCTGGAGTGCTAAGACTGTCCTTCCTTCGGCTAGTCAGGTGGTCGCACCACCTGCAAAAAGTTTCATCCGATCATTCATCATGTTGCCTGGAAAATCTCTACCTTTTACTATTATGGTCGGCATCGTGTACTTTAGTACTAGCACCGCGCTACCCTGGTCATTATTTTTAGTAATATGCGGTCCAAGCCAAGGCATCAAACTGATCAATTCGTGGAAATAGGCCTTAATCTCGTCATCGTGATCGCACGCATCTTGCCTTACCATTATGATCTTTTTGTTGAGAAAATATTTCTTTATCTCGTCCTCCATCTTCTTGACTTCCGTGTCCATCAAAGCGCTTTTCTTCCTTAACTGTACCCTTTCTTCTTCAAGTTTGTGGAGTATAAGGTTTCCCTATTGGATTTCTTCCTCAAGTCCCATGCACTCTGTTGCTTGCAGCTGTGCGATCCCTCCTTTCCAGGCTTCATGAACCATCGTATCTATGGGTGCTACTATGCGCGGACTAGGTGTGATGTAGGAAAGTGTTCCCTCTATGGACAGAGGCAACCCCTCTAGCTCTAGAGTGGGTCTAGTCACAAACAAGGACAGATCAACAATAGCTTTCCTTAAACAGTTTAGAGTTGGAGGCCTACCTCAACCGGTGGTCAATGGAGTTCCATTGCACTGCTCCAGCTTCCGCTTCTTTCTCCTCAATGAGTAATCAACCTGAAACAAAGCAAAGGAAATACAACAAAGCACATAATCCGGTGACAACAATAAACCATTTACTCATAAAGTCAAGAAGTCATGAGCTATCAAGTACATTACATACGATACATAGGAAAACATCATTGATTCCATTAATATGAAATAAGAGTTAGCTTACAACCAAAGTCTTGACGTCACAAGCCTTCTCAGATGGGTCCAGCCAGCATGTTCTTCAGGCATTCACTCTATGATAATGGATCTCCCAAAATACAAGAGCTCTCTCACTCATAAGTTTTACAGAAGATTAAGGGCACTTCATAATCCTCCCCAAACCATCAACAATCCCACACTTGCCACACTCAAACCAGCTATCTAGCAAACTCACAAGACACTAACAGCACTGCTCCACTAGCCAACTATCCAAAACTATCCAACTAGCAATGCATAGCAATGGTGAGAGTTTAAATAGGAGAAGGAGTCTCCATGAAAGGTTGGAAGGAGAGCTTATCATCAAGGAAGGTGGCTCAATTGACGCAATTGCCATACCAGGGAAGGAATGGTGACATAAATAAGGCCAACAACTAGGTCTGGAGTCATCTAGAAGGCCGACTATTGGAACAATTCACCCAATCTAGATCATTGCGGGCACAAAACTAAGCTTCAGTGCTGACATCGCAAGTGATCAGTGCAGATAGTCAGATCATCACTGAAGAGATCACATAGCCCCGCGCTGGTGCATAAAATTGAGCCATCGCGGGAAACATGTGTACTTCCGCAATGGCAGTGCGGTCGGTCTGTTCATGCGCGCCTTTCAGCGCATTTATTAAATAAATTACCACGATGAGGCAGACAACTTTGGAAAAGTGGGTCAATTGGCAACTTAGGAGAACATTTGTCTATCATGAGCATGTTTGACTTAGACACAGGACACAACGGAAAGAACTGGGAGTGAAGGCGGTGATAAATTACTGTGTAACAGATGCCCCCTAAAGTATGAAGCCCGAGAAAGTGGGAGGGGTGAAATCCTTTACAAAACAGTTGAGCTGGAACACCGTCTGGAAGAACCTGTAGACGCAAGTACAATATCTCTAATAGCGAAGTACACGTTGTCTAGGCATGGACGCAGCCATCCAAAAGACGTATAAATAGGTCTGTGGTATGGATGCAGCCATCCAGCTAATGAGACTATGAAAATGACAAAGGTATGGTCGCAGCCATCCATGAAGACTCAGGTATGGTCACAACCATCCATCAATGAGTCATGTAATGAAAAACCAATCCACGCAGCCCGAGCATGTGTAATCTGCACCCAGGGTCTTGAACCCAACCGACCATGGTACAATTTCTAACATGCGAATGGAGGTACTGAAGCCGAGCATGAGAGAAAATCGCTTGATTACCGGTCGATAATGTAAACCGTTAACAAGCGCGAGAGAAACCACCAATGATGACAATGGTTCTCAAGGTACCATCCAGTACAATCCACGAAGCGTGAGAAAGGAGCTGAAGTCGAACACTCGCAGAATCACCTAATCGACGACCAATGATGCAATTCGACCGTCAGGTGCGAAGAACTTGCCATTCAGGCATGCAAGCTCCAAGGTACCAAAAGGGGGTCTCTAGGTGAATCTCCTAGATAATGAGCTAAAGTCGATAGGAGACGATCTGTCGCAGGAGGGCCATAATGTTTCCCCCATCAATGACATGAGACAAGGAACAAGAGGTAGATGGTGAAACAGAGAATCAGAGGATGAGACAAAGGTGTAAACTGCAGAAGGATTATACTCTTGAACATGTCAGTGACACGACTCCGGAGGGTGGCAGCATTTAGGTACCATAGGATCAAAGGCTTAACTACAACGGTGTGAAACAGATGGAATAAGGCTAAATGATAACAAAAACTCGTGGAAGGCCAAATGACGATGTATGGATATCCCAACCCAACAAGAAGCAGAAGTGTCGATATTCAAGAGTGACTCGCTACCATAGATAATCAATGATAAACCTGTTATTGAATCCAACCTAATAATATTTTAACGAGCCCTAGGGAGAAGAAGCTCGAGTCTCGTCATGGTGACGAGTCCAATGTCGTTAGGGTTTAACGAGTCCGACATAGGTAAAACTCGGAGTCTTTTTCATGTTTAGGGAGTTTGAAAAAGACACGGAAAAGAAAACTCCAGGGGGGTCCTTTTTCGTAATTTTATGTCTCTCGAGCCCGAAAAAGTATAAAACAATGCTCGAAAGAACCGCTCGACCATTACGATCGAGGAGTACTTTTCATGATTAGTGACTTTGATCGGAAAAAGTAGAAAAGCGATCAAAATCACGTTGTTTTGTAACCATTAACGAGCCTGAAACGACAAAGGCCCGGCAATCTTTTCGTCTTTAAATGATCAGAAAAGAGCTTAATGGTGACTGCCTCTTATTTACTTTAATGAGTCAAGAGGAACAACTCGGCTATATTTTCATGTTTTAAGTCGGAAAAGGGCTTAAAAATGACTTCATGGATCAAGTGTACACGAAACTCCATCACCTGTGGGCCTGCACGAAAACACGTCACAGGTAAACCCATTCGATATAAAACAACATAGCTGGAAAAACCATATTTTAATTTAAACATATGATAAAAATGAGAAAAAACCCATATTTATAAAATATAATTTTTTAATTGTCAAAAATTACCATAAAAGGGGGGTTAATCCATTGATTTTTTACCATTGTTACTATTCATTCCACTGTGGAGCGTTTTGGAGCACCAAAGTTGGCGAGCTAATTTCGGCCCGTTCATCCATCGTTCATCCCAAAACTTCGTCCAGGTAGATAGACTTCATCCTACACCTTAATTCGATGTCTTTTCTTTATGCATTTGACCATGGAATGTGTGAATTTGGGCGGATTTTTCAAATCGACTTCCGCCGCTCGGTCATCGTTGGTTTAGCCCTCGGGTCCGCGATGACCGAAAAAAATTACGCATAACGTGGCCAGATCATCACGGAAAAGTGACGTACTTCCGCGATGACTGTGGAAAAATAACACTAGCGCCCATGCATCATCGCGTCTATTTTAGAAATAGACGCGATGATGCCACGCGACCATTTTTTTTATGAAAATTACGTTTAGATCTTTGCAAAAAGGGTGCTAATAGATTTTTCCATCATGCAAGCTATAATGGCGTTCATCTGGCAAGAACGAAAACATGATGACAATGATATCCAAGCTTTCACTGACGTGGGGTGCCAAAACACGTTGCGAGCATGTGGATTGCTCAAATTCTTCCTTACTCCGCACCTCCGGTCACAGCCTGATTTACTGGAGCTACTGATCCGGGGCTGAAATCCGACAGATGGGAAATTCATCATCCGCGGCGGGGATGTTGAAATTGATGCCACAGGCATATATTTTTTGACCAGGCTATCTCGTTGGGGTGCGAGGCAAATCTTGGAGGGCCAACGTCCTGTGGATGAATCACTAGAGATGATCATGGCATGAGTGTGCCCCCAGGCACAAAAAACAAAGAGCGGGAAGGTGGCAATCCCGACAGTGGACGACGCGATTCTTCGTGTTATGTTATTCATGGTGACACGGGAAACGGGCTCCCAAGCCCAACATGAGGCTTCGTAGACCCATCTTCGGCTGGCTCTCGAGTGTCTCAACCCCACCATGTTTAACTGGGCAGACACAGTGACGGCAAACATGAAGAGGCAGCTGGCCAGATGTCATCGAGGAGAGATGAAGCAGTTCTGTTATGGGTCCATCTCAGTCCCGCTCATGCTGGAGTGGGTGCCGGCACTGCAGCTACAGGACATGGATTTGGATCAGCCCAGACCGCGTGAGACCAGAGCTACACGGTGGGCACGCGTCATGCCACGATGACGTGGTGGATGACCAGTATCGTGGGGGATACTGTTTCAAGATTGGCTGGATCGCCAGGTGATCTTCATCGAGGATTGGCCATACGCTGGTATGGACTTCTGCGGAGATCCAAACATGCTGCTACTCCCTGGCGAACAGTGGCATGATGGTGGTAGGACACTTGATCACATTATTTTTGCATTTTATTTTTATGATGTTTTTAAATTTTTCATGTACATGTCCTAATAACGAACACTATGGAATTGCAGATGTGGGACCAGTGAGACCCATTGGGTTGGATCCAGAGGCACAGAGGGATGCACAGGGCATCGGAGCAGTGGCAGTGGCTCCTCCGGTGGATGACGAGATGGAGACAGTGTCTGGAAACCTCAAGGGTCTGATGGCGGGGATCCCTGACTACATGGGGGTCGAGGAGGTCCCCGTAGCATTGCAAATTCACACAGTAGGGGTGAAACCCAGGGTGCACCGCCTGTTGAGGTGGGTGGCACGGGCGGTAGTGTGCTATAGGGAGCACAACCTGCCACAGTACACGCCTAGGTTTATTTTCTGTTGATGATTTTTTGAGAGACATGTGTCTCAGATGTACGGAGAGCACAGACTC
>APFE030195293.1:33008-45645 GCA_000404065.3 Pinus taeda | reverse complement strand
CTGTTCGGGGTGGACGTAGCCCAAACTAGGTGAACCACGTATATCTGTGTCTCTCTTGTTTTGTGTGTTTTCTGTGTTTATATTTCTGCATTATTTCATGTGTTCCATTGCTCCGATATATATAATTTTCTAACAGTGTTAGCGCGACTTTGGAAGTTTCGGGCCTCGAGGCGTCAGGCAAATAGTCATATAATGTACCGGACTGGGAATAAACCAACTCAAGGTACAGAGCACGCGCGATAGCTTGCTCTTCACTTATCACATGCCCCCATAGCAATGTCCTGAGCTATTGGACCGACAAATGAAGTCGTGAACCAATTAGTCAGCAGCCAGTCGGGAATCCAAAAATTAATCAAATGGCGATGCCATCTCCATTCATGGATATGATCAGAGATGTGTGTAGCAGCTGTCTATTTTAAGGATGTGAGGAGATGTGTGCATGTTTCATATCGAATAGGCAATTGAAAATGAGTTAAAATGCCATAGCCAACGAGTTAAAATCCTGAAAAGATCCGCAAGCTAACTCAATATACCATTTAGCAGCAGAGCCAGTGAGGGTCCTTTGAAAAAGGCGGAGCCGAATTGAATCATCAAGCCACGAATTTGACGAACACCATAGGTGATAAGTCATAACATGGGCTTGGGGGTCTTCTCTAGCTTTACCATCGAATTTGGGACAATCACCGGGAATCTTAGTTGGGACCGGTGGCCAATATGGATTATGAAGGATAGGATCATTGGTCAGCTTGGACACATCCGGTAACTCCAACGTGGCTAAAAATGGCAACTGAGGATTAAAGGACATCTGAGGGCACGGGTAGGAGGTAGTACTAGAGTTCCAACCAGCTGGTTGTTCCCCCATTGGGTTGGTCCAGACGGGTTTGGCCTAGGAGGGTTCTGCCCGTAGGGATTTTGTCCATAGGGGTCGTAGCTATAACTAGATGGCTGACCCTGGATTTGCCCCCCAGCATTCCATTGATTACCAACTTGACCTGCAGGATCAACATATGGTTGCTGGTAATCCTGATAAGGACTCACCTGCATTTGTTGATAATTTTGATATGGGGCAAACTGATTTTTCCCTTGGGATTGCTGGTAACTGTAAGGCAACTGGGCTCCAAATTGAGCCTAGGAACCAGGTTGTGTTTGGTAAGCAGGTTGAGATTGAGATCCAACTTGCACCTGAAGACTGGATTGGGTTTGGAGCCCAAACTGGGGCTGAAAACTGGGTGGAGCTTGAGAAGCAACAATCATTTGAGTGCCCGGTTGAGCAGGCCTAGATGGATGTCCTTGAGGGTACTGAGGCTAAGCCACCTGGCCAGGAGGTTGACCTAGTTGGGATTGAGATTGGCCCATTTCCCAGAAGATTGAGCTTGCTAGGTATTGGGTTGTCCTTGCCCAACTGAGGGTTGCCCTAATGGACCGAATGGCTGAGCAGACTGGACAGTTGGCTGACCTGATTAGATTTGAGGTTGGCCAACTTGTCCAGATGGTTGACCAGACTGGACAACGGGTTGGCCTTGCTGTACGTAAGGTTGACCAATCTGCCCAGAAGGGTAGCCTTACTGGTTACCAAGTTGACCTTGTTGCATGTATGGTTGTCCTGGATTGCCAGAAGGTTGCCCAAGATAAGTAAAGGATGAACCACCAGAGGCCGAAATTTGTCCCTAGAAGGGTTGTCCTTGTGGGCCTCCAGGTTGCCCTGGATAAGGTTGTCCGTAATACTGCTGCCCATAAGAGGATTGCGTGTAAGACGGTTGACCTTGATAAGGTGGTCCTTGAAATTTCGCAGGGGGTACCTGGCCACCATAATAACTAGTGGTGCCCCAAGTAAGTGATAGCGGAACCGAGACCTCAACTGCAGGCTAACATGGCAAGGGTCCGACATGATAAAGTTGAGCTCCTTTGGAATCATAATAATGGAATGGACCTTGCGAGCTCGGATTCTGAAGAGCATGCAAATATTGATCGCAGGCCTCCCCTGCTGGAATGGAACCAGAAGAAGGTGGGGCCACAAGCGTAGGATCAACAAATTTGGATGTGGATACCGATGGGCCACTATTTGTCGATCCGGGAGAAGGTCCAGCAACAATGGTCATGACGGAGGATGCAGTGACGACACCAACAACAGGGGCTAAAGAAGCCACACAGATAGTTGAGATAGTCGAGACTGAAGTAACAGACACATTGTGAATTTGAGGAGTAAAAGGCTTCGAAGTCGGAGTGACGGCCTGAGACCACATAGAACTTGTAAGGGAGCATCTAGAACCTATAACATCCCTCCAAGCCCTATATCATAAGGGCAACGTGATACCGAGAGGGATAACACTGAAGGGTGGAGTTTCCGTTGGAATAGGAATTTCACCACTCATCATAATGAATCCTTCACTTGTGATAGGGGATGTGTCATCCATGTCAGAAGAAGACATTGGGACCGAAACACTAGGAAGGGTAACAGGAATATCTTCTTCGGATGGCTCCCAAATGGGGTTCCAGTGAATATCATAAGACTCGTCTTCTGGCATGCGAGAGTTAAGTGGTTGGACACTCGGAATAACCGAGAGAGTGTCACTAACAACCGGTGACTCAGGAGCAACAGAAGAAGGAGACCCTTGGTCACTTAGGACGGGAGATGGGATTGGTGATTCCATGAGGATGATTCGATTCAAAAAACCCTAGGAAAACTAACGAGAAGAATCCTACTCAAGCTAACGCAAACAAGATCTAACAAGGTAAATGTGAATGTGGCCGAATAAATTTTAAGACACAAGAACACAACTTGACCTTTTCATCTTTAAAGAGTCGAGAAAAGGACCAAAAGATGACTCTAGTCGCCTTCAAATGTTTAATGACCTGAAGTGACAAGTGCTCAGATGAACCTTTTCTTTTAAGGAGTCCGAAAGGAGCGAAAGTGACTACTGTGGAGAACTAGGCAAAAGGTTTACCAGATAATCTGTAAAATTGCATATACACCTTGGCAATCGTATGAAAACCAAGGACTTTCCGTACGGCAGTCAATCTTCCCGAATGTTGTGTTCAGTGCGTTACGGCTTGTAAGGGGGCAGACACAGCTTCCTATGGATAAAGGATGATAACCTAGTGGGGTCTCCCCATATACTCGACGGTACGTGGGAGCACAAGTCCGTACTAGACCACTATTGAGTCACAGAAGGAGGAATCACCCAACCTTGAGTGGAAACAAAAGTGACTATGTTTAACGACCCCGGAGCACGTCTCTAGCCTAGACCTCTAAACAGTGTGCGTTATGTTCCAATGCATTGTTAGATTCATTCAGTTCATTTTAGAGTTGATCTTGGATTATGTTTCAGTTTTCAAGCCTTACCGTATGTATATAATAAATCCTAGGATGCAGCTAGAATGAATGAAAAATCCTTTTTCTTCGAAGAACACCTACCTACGGGAGGGTAAAGAGATCATTTCCAAACCAAGAAAACCAAGACAACAAAGGCAGTCACTCAATGCATACAGACATCAATTCTTAAAGTGCACGAATACTACTAATGAGAGATCTTATCACTCGCTTTCCTATATGCAATCTAGAAATGCAAATTCACGTTCACTTTCGTACTAAATGAATGCAATCTTTTCAATTTTGATGTCTTTAAATCTAGAAGAAAAAATAAGCGACAAGCAAGCGTGGAAAAACCCGGTTGACCCAAACAATTTTAATCTATGCTTGGTAGTGAAGAAATCAAATCAACATGCAAAATTGGTTCAATGGCATTCACTAAACAATCAACCAAAAACAGGTAAAGAGGAAGGCTCAATCAAACCAACAAAGAGCAGCAAACGAACCTTGGGCAATCCAGCAACCAAGTGAACTGATTTAAGGAACTTGAAATAATGATCCAAGTCACATAAGAAAAAACCAAGATTCATCCAACAAAGCTTACAAAAGAGTGTCTTAACCATGAACAGTGAAAAACAAGTCATCAAGCAAGTGAGAAAAGCAAGCGACCTGTGAAACTGATAGATTCAGGAGGTAGAATTGAGAAAATCAATTCTACAGCAATCAGCGTGGGTAATACACAAGCAACAAGCGCTGATAAAGCACTAGCCGCAGCAACAAAGTGATGTCAGCGCAGAAGTACACGACTTTCCCACGATGGTCAAAATTTCAGAACCGTCGCGACTGTTAGGCGTAATTACGCAATGAACAAGATGATACGAAAGGGTGGGTGCGATGACAGCGCAACTGTTATAATTAAATCCACGATGATGTTTAAAAATAGTGACAGGCGAATCAAAACTCCCAAATCAAAAACAACCAATCCTTTAATCAAATAGGGGTATTTCCTAGATCAACCCAGGAAACTCAGAGGACTGATAACTAATCCACAAAAATTCAAAAGAGACCAAATAAAAAAATCAAGGCAAGAGAAAACAAGAAAAACACAAAGGTGTCCCCAGTGGAGTCGCCAATTTGTGATGCAGGAAAGTGTTCCCTCTGCGGACAGAGGCAACCCCTCTAGCCCTAAAGTGGGTCTAGTCACAAACAAGGACAGATCAACAATAGCTTTCCTTAAACAGTTTAGATTTGGAGGCCTACCTCAACCGATGGTCGATGGAGTTCTGTTGCACTGCTCCAGCTTCCGCTTCTTTCTCCTCAATGAGTAATCAACCTAAAACAAAGGAAAGGAAATACAAGAAAGCATGTAATCCAACGATAACAATAAACCATTTACTCATAAAGCCAAGAAGTCATGAGCTATCAAGTACATTGCATACGAGACATAAGAAAACATCATTGATTGCATTAATATGAAATAAGAGTCAGCTTACAACCAAAGTCTTGACCTCACAAGCCTTCTCAGAAGGGTCCAGCCAACATGTTCTTCAAGCATTCACTCCATGATGATGGATCTCCCAAAATACAAGAGCTCTCTCACACATAAGTTTTACAGAAGATTAAGGGCACTTCATAATCCTCCCTAAACCATCAACAATCCCACACTTTCCACACTCACACCAGCTATCTAGCAAACTCACAAGACAATAACAGCACTGCTCCACTAGCCAACTATCCAAAACTATCCAACTAGCAATGCATAGCAACAGTGAGAGTTTAAATAGGAGAAGGAGTCTCCATGAAAGGTGAGAATGAGAGCTTTTCATCAAGGAAGGTGGCTCAATTGACGCAACTGCCATACCAGGGAAGGAAGGGCGACATAAACAAGGCCAACAACCAGGTCTGGAGTCATCTAGAAGGCTGACTATTGGAACAATTCGCCCAATCTGGATCATCGCGGGCACAAAACTGGGCTTTAGCGCTGACATCGCAAGTGATCAGTGCAGATAGTCAAATCATCGCTGAAGAGATCACATAGCCCCACGCTGGTGCATAAAATCAAGCCATTGCGAGAAACACATGTACTTCAGCGATGGCAGCGTAGTCGGTCTGTTCATGCGTGCCTTTCAGTGCATTTATTAAATCAATAACTGCGATGAGGTAGACAAATTTGGAAAAGTGGGTCAATTGGCAACTTAGGGGAACATTTGTTTGTCATGAGCATGTTTGACTTAGACACAGGACACAGCGGAAAGAACCGGGAGTGAAGGCGGTGATAAATTACTTTGTAACACTAGGCTTCGCATGCTTCATAGGGATTACAACATCTGCTTCATACTTCAGCTTTGGAAGTGCCCACGTGGTCAGGGTTTTGCACATGGTCCTACAAGCCCAAAGAACTGCTGGTACGTGCAAGTCCTAGCCAGTTTGTTTCACATGGTGGACCGCGTTCAGTGCTTAGCATACTTTGTCGAAAACTTATGTGTGAATATGCTTCTGCATGCTTGGTCCTACCATACTTCCTAGTCCCAACCGGAGGGGTCATTCACACCATTATCTTGCCCGCTCCTGCATGTCGGTCGTGTTTGTTATCGTGAGAACAGTGTGCATTCGTGAAAGTTACGCACCATACGCCTGTACCCATCTGGAAAGGTGGGTGTGTGAGCTATTTCGTCTATGATACTCGGCTTTCATTCGCATCTGAGGCTTTCCAAACCGCATGTGCATCATCCTTCTGCATTCCTGCCAGTCCTCAAAACTCCTTTGATGCGTACCCTACCATCTTGCGGGCGTAGCGCGTAGTACCCATTTCAGAGCGTCGAAACGCTGTTGTTTGGGTACTTCTCTCTAAAATTTGTTCAGGAAATCATCCACCTCGCTTAACCCATCATACATAGGTAGATCTCGTACCTCTGTTGTCCCACATTGCAGCGACCTTGTCATCATGTTACAGTTGAGTGTGGTTACCTTGTATAACTGGTTCTACCATTGTTCGATTTCCTCATCCGAATCCAAGGTGTAGGAGCTTTCGTGCTCACACGAGAGGCTGTTATCCACTGTTGGATTTACCCAGTCCTGCTCCCGTGGCGTTATCTTGTAGATACAATCTAAATCGTTGTCACTATCATAGTCGCGCACTGGATCTGTGTGGTGCGATCCTTCCGCGGGGTCTAAAGGTACCACTATGCGCAGTGACCTTTTCTCAAAAATCATTGTACGCTTCTTTAGATTTATTACTCCATTCATGTCAGTGGCCCAATCTATTCCCAGTACCGCAGGATAAGGATTGTTGTCATCAACAATCTCTATCACTTTGAAATTTGCAAGCACGCTCGCGCCTTCGATATCTACCGTTATTCCCTGCAATCTTCCCATAGGTAGGATCTTTTGTTGGTTCACCATCCACAATTGAATACAAGACCATTGCCGCGTATGCCTACCCATGCGCTCCCATGTTTGCTTTGGCAGGACGTTCGCGTCTGATCCTAGATCCAAAATCACTTGATCCATTTCATATTCCCTGATCTGCACATTGAATCTCATCTCCTTTCCTATTCACGTTGTGTGCTTCCCGAGCTTCCAGACTATGCATGGTTCTCCTGGAGTAGTTCGAGCACACCTAGTGATGAGTTCTTACAACCCCTTCACAGCTTTGTTGTCGCACAACAACTTCATGCATGTCTCCAAAAATGTAGTGAGCATTGATGGGTCCATTTCCAATTCTAGTTTGTCTTTACTTCCTGAAGTGGGGACATCCACGAATCTCTTTTTAGCTTCCATGAATGTCTCCTTAGCGCACTCTAGATCAAATTCTAGTTCCTTTGTTGGAGCCTTGCGAACCCAGGCATTCTCTTTGGGCTGCTTGCCTTTGTCATCTCCTGTCATGATACTGCTTCGAAGCACGATATTTACATTTAGGTCTTCCTCGTACGGCTCAGACCTCATCATTTGCAGGTTTTGAGTCGGGGGAGGTTGGAGTGCTCCCTTATCACACAACCTTGCTATCAGCGTGGGATAGTCCTCTGTCTCATGATCAAATTGGGTACAATATAAGCATGATGGTCTCGTTGGATTGGTACAATGGCGGGCATAATGCCCTAGCCCTCCACAATTGTAACATATCAGTTGGCTGTGACCCCTTCTTGGTCCCATTCCACCTTGACCTCGTCTGTGCCCATAAAATCCAGTGTGCGCCATCCCTACATTTTGATCGAAGGCCTGTGTTTTGGTCTGAACTTTGTAGGTAGGAATCCGATCCATCATCAATTCATAACTTCTACAGGTACGCTCGTCATGGCCTACTGACCTGCATAAATTACAGAACAACTGTTGGAAACTTTGTGTATACTTCTATAATAGATGATAGTTATATGTAGCATGCTTCCCTCCTATCTGAAAAATCGCACACCATAATGCAGGCATCGTGCTCAGTCCTTCTTGTGTCTTCGGTCTCAATGGCATTGGTCCCCCTCCTGCCATGTAGTTCGCAAAGACTGGACAATGGTCCTTGTCATGTCCCTGGCCTTTGAACTTTATGCACCATATCTCCTCGCGCACTTCTGGGCGAGTCATCTTGTCTTGTTTCAAACTCTACATCTCGAGGCACAAATTTTTCAACTACGCGTGGATCTGTTGAACTCCCAGGTTAGGATCTTGTATATGGGTCTCGTGCAGTCTCATCGCGATCTCCAAGGCCTCGCCCTGAGTGGTTAGCTTCTACTATGACAACACATTCCTTATATGCGGTGTTAGCGATGCTACAAATGATGCACCGTGTTGCCCGTCCGTCAAGGTCATATTGGCTTCCTGAATTGTATACTTCAACCTCCGATCTAGCTCCCAAGGGGTCTCGCCTAGAAGCATCACAATTTTCTTAAATTGAATGATCGATTGCGTGTTTGATTTTTGCCTACGAAATTCCTTGTTTAGCGTAGCTTGGATATCTGCGATCCCTACGTTCGGATTGTCATTGGAATGCTTAATGTACCAAGTCAGGGCATGATCCTACAGAGTGTTAACCAGCGTTGCTTTCTTTATATTGTCATCTGTGACTCCCTGCGCTTCCCATACAGCCTTTACCACAAACCAAAATTGATCTAGATCTTCATTCCCTACTCCTTTGAACACCAACAACTTGATCGCGCTTACCATAGTGAACTGCGGTGGTGGTGGAGGTAGTGTGGGTGAAGATGGGGTTGAAGCTGGTGAAACTGGTAGTGGTGTAGGTGGAAGTGGTATGCGCGGAATTCACTACTTTATCAAATGATCGCACTGCTTGGTTAAGGCTTCGTGAGCTCTTCCTCACTTTCTCATGGAGCTGAAATCAAGGGGCTAGTTTCTCGTTCTCTACTGCCTTCATTTCTACAGATCCTCCCACTTCGTGTAGCCCCAAACATCAATTTATTTGCATAACCCGCTTTTCACATAGTAGAATTTTAATCTGTGTTCAAAGATTTAACATACTTACCTCGCAGTCCTTTGAGGAAGCGTCATTCTGCCTCGCTATAGGTAACTGAAGTATCTACCGCGAACTCAGTGATAAATCCTCCTATAATTCAATCGAGCTAGTGATCCACAGTGCACACGATCTTATCTTTCGATGCTTATAGTCTTTGAACCAACTCTAGAGTCCACACAATAGGTTTGTCAAGCCTACACCTTCCTTGACTATCTGCTAGCTTTGTAATCCACTCATACAACTCAGAGGGGAAGGATGCAAAGAAACTTTCGTGGATTTCCGTATATAAGTAGCAATCTAACCAATATTCCTTTGATAATCGTGTATTCTTGTTTTCCTGCACCTCAAACTCATGAATCTTTCTATCCATCCACTCTTCAATTCTATTCTTTGTTGAATTCCACTGATGCGACATCAGACATCTATATTGGCTACTTGGGGCCTAACCCAGGTTTAGTAGTGAGTTTAGCCAAGCAAATCCCAGTACTACCGACCCTTTCGGCAACAGTCCATGGTGCGCAGACTGATGTCTCAACTGAGGTAGTATGGGAGGGTACTGGAACCAGGTTTCCACACCCTAGGGATGTTTGGATGAAGTCTGGGAAGTTCGCGAACCGATCTGCACGCTTGCGCTGCTCCGCGCAGCCGTCTGTCCCTTGCGCCTTATGCAATTGTTCCATGTAGCTCTGTAAAGGGCACGAAGAGACACTATCTAGATCCTTTATCCTTACTATGCCTTTATTATAGATCTTAACTCAATTATGTGGGCCCAATATTCTTATTAATCATTCAACATTTATAACCAGTGCACGCAATCATAAACAGTAAAGAGATCCATAAATATCACAGAAATAATAACACATAGTATTCCAGAATCAACTTATCTTTTATTAATCTTCTATTCCAGTACAATCCAAAATCCGCCCTTTGCACTCAGCTGCAGACTCTACCAAGCCTCTGCGCACTCAGGTATAGAGCTTCTTACTACCACTACAACCCAAGACTCTGACTTACAGACTCAGAGCAAATTCCTTATTGAAAAACCCATAATACTTCTCAAAGCTAAGACTAACACTGACTTTCCACTTAGAGCCTCGCACTATTTATACAATCTCATGGTCCGCGGACCATGGGTAGGCTAACTCATTCTATATTAATTTACATTATTTTAGGGCAGAAAACCCTAGACTCCCATGCTCCGCGCCTACATTTTGCGAGGTCTTTACATTACATTGACCAAAACACAGGCTTTAAGACCCAAAACATGTTATGGGGGGATCTGCTACCCAACAGGCCCCCAACACAATCATCGTGACTCGTCCTAAGTCACTCGGCTGGTGCATTGATCTTCGGTAGAGTCCATCCAACAACTTTTGTGCTTCGCTGACGTCTATGACACACTCTTCCGTTGTTCTCTGTATTAGTTGTGCGAGAATCTCTGATGCATCGTTGTCAAGGGCACCTTCTTATCTTAGCACATATGTACTCTGCATTTATGCAGACTTTCCCTCGATCGTGGCGGTGACCGTGAATGCTTCCTCGAGCTAAGATTGGATATGTGCTTTAAGCACTGCTTCTTTCTGGCACGTTACATCCACCTATTCCTTTAGAGCTTGGGCCTCCTTCATCTTGGCAAGTCACTGAATAAGGGCAACGGTCTGTGTGGTCCCCCTAATATTGTCATATGCTTGCTGTAACTGCCATGCTTCTGTCTTCAGGCGTTGTATGGTTGGATCTTCCTGCAGTGGGGTGAGCGTGAAGAGGGACTGATCCAACAATCCCGTGTAGTCCTGTACAACGTGCTTTATCACTTCCAACACAGATTGAATGGCGTTGTGGCGCTAATCTCTGACTTCCAGGGTTGTAGAGGGTTGCGCTTTCAGCCACATCTCAGTGATCTGCAAATTCAGCTCCAACTAAACCTTTGCGGCCTCTTCCTCGGCCTTGTAGACTTTAACCGCTAACTGGTGAATCTTTTTTGATGTTGGGAGTATTACTGGCACAGCCAACTCTGGTATGCTGCTACTGGCCTCCTCCACGGCCTATTCCAATCCCTGGGTTTGTGTGACTAGGTTGTCACGCTGCAAGTTGAGCTATTCTAAATTTAACTTCTACTGGCTCACGACTTGGAGGGCACGGCCCTCCCTGGCGTGAAGCTTAGCAGTTACCCCATCCTATAATTGGTATATGATTTCTCTGGGAAGGGTGGCCAAATTCAACCCCCAACCCCACACTTGACTTTCTGTAGCCCGGTCGCTCTCAGCTGTGGCTAAGGCTACACCTTCTGGTAACACCAAAGTGTTTATTGTGCAGGCCCGCAACATCTATTCAGCTTTGGGCAGGTACAACGTGTGGTGTCATCATTCCTAGGGGCCACATCTGTAATGCCTGCAACTGCGCTCTGAGCAACTCTAACACGGTTGTCTGCTCCAACATTAATTCTTCCAGCGCATCCTTTGTCTTTGAGACCTTTGGCTTTTTCTGTGAGGTTGACTCTTCCTGGACACGCGACCTCTTGAATTGAGTCGATGTCAGTGTCGGGTCTGTGTGTTCCTCCATCTGATCCTCCTCGTGTATGTCCTTATCTGCGGACATTTCCTGGCTTTCCTCGAGCTCTCTGACTAGCGCAGTTGTAGTCTCTGCCATCTGTGCTGTCATTGTTGCCTCAGTTGCCTTTGGCTGCATGAATGCTTCTTCCTCTTGGCGCCTTCTCTTCACCAGATGCGCGGTGTGCAGTTTGGTATCCTTCTTTCGCTGTTGTGCTGCGATCTTTTCTATTTCTTCCAAGTCTGGGGCGTGCCACTCCGGAGGCCAGGACTCCATCACCCCAAAGATCGCATCATCCGTTGCGATGAACGGTAGCTTTTCCCATGTTCGCGCAGGATCTTTGCACGCCTAGATATACAGGTTATGCATATCCACCTTGAACTCTGTCGCACCCTGTAAGCTGTTATGGACTGTAGGGGACAAGCACATCTGTGATTGATCCATGTTCGTATACTCGCCTCTACAAACACCCAAAACACCTTTATCTTGTGAATCCTCGTCGCATATTGTAGGTTTTAACCCCGTACAGAAATTACCTGCATACGAATTCTAAAACACAGAAAATAAACAGTGTGAGAGCATACCACATAAAACACATAGACACAGAGATTTTCCCATGGATCCCAAAACCGAGACTACTAGCTTGATTTTTCATTATATTCCCTTCAATGTTACAATACATATTTATACATGTCGAAGCATCCAATACCATGGATCGAAAAACCATCACGTCCAACACCATGGACCGCAAACCATTGCGTCCAAAAGCATGTGCGAAAATCATGCACAAAACCATAGGTTGGTCCACCCAACCTAACATAGGGTCCAAAACCAAAATTTTCTGGGGCACTGCCCCGGACCCCATAAAGTGGGGTTACGGGTAACCCTCAAACCCCCTGTGACCTCCCCCCCTCTAACCCCCAGTTAACTACGTGGGCTAATCATGGAAACAATATAACACAACCCAACATTCTCCCACTTGTTGTTTTCTTTCCATAGGGGGCACAAGAGAGCTTAGTCATTTATCAGAGCTCATACATTTTGTCAATGCATCTGCAGTATTCTTCAAAGTGTCCACCTTTACGAGCAACACCTTTTTTTCTTCTATCATATCCCTCACAAAGTGATACTGAACATCAATATGCTTTGTCTTTGAATGATATGCAGGGTTCTTTGCCAAGAAAATTGCACTTTGGCTGTTACAGTCTATCCTTATAGCTCCCTATACTAACCCCATACTTAAACACAATCTCTGCAACCAAACTACTTCCTTGCTTGCATGAGTGGCTGCCATGTATTCTGCCTCTGTAGTTGATAGTGCC
>APFE030195293.1:0-28875 GCA_000404065.3 Pinus taeda | reverse complement strand
CTTGATTTTTCATTATATTCCTTTCAATGTTACAATACATATTTATACATGTCGAAGCATCCAATACCATGGACCGAAAAACCATCGCGTCCAAAACCATGGACCGAAAACCATCGCGTCCAAAAGCATGTGCAAAAATCATGCACAAAACCATAGGTGCGTCCACCCAACCTAACATAGGGTCCAAAACCAAAAAATTTCGGGGCGCTACCCCAGACCCCATAAAGTGGCGTTACGGGTACCCCTCAAACCCCCTGTGACCTCTCCCCCTCTAATCCCTGGTTAACTACGTGGGCTAGTCATGAAAATAATATAACACAACCCAACACATCTTTTGTTGCCTAGAGTGAGGTGTACCTCGCAGCTTCAGGTAGGTCACCCTCAACTGTGGGAAACTGGTTGTCTTTCGGTAGTTATCTTGCAACCAACGAGATGGATAAGAGAAACCACGCATAGTGGAAGGTCTTACCCTGCTCCTAGGCCTCCTTATAGTTTGTCAAGAACTCGTTACAGAGGAACTGCGCCCAGTTGAACTGGACCCCCTCTACGGATTCCTTTGCCAATGCAATTACAGACGCTGGCATTTCATCTACGTATCATTTCCTCATCAGCTTGCTGGCCAACAACTGGGTGCCTACGTGCACCCCTTGGTCCTTGATGCTTGCGATTGTGTACCCTCGCTTCCTCTTCTCCAA
Organism: Pinus taeda; assembly: GCA_000404065.3. Taxonomy (NCBI): domain Eukaryota; kingdom Viridiplantae; phylum Streptophyta; class Pinopsida; order Pinales; family Pinaceae; genus Pinus; species Pinus taeda. The sequence goes on along the minus strand of APFE030195293.1, from coordinate 28,180 downwards.
CTTATATTTTGCCTTCATAGCCTCTGCGAGGACCAAGTCACTGCTCTTTCTTGCTATGGCTGCGGGGTCATTTCCTTTGATGGGTAGCCGAGAAATCCGGTGGATTAGATCGGCCGTGATGGGAATAAGCTCCTCCAGTTAGAGATACCCATCATGTACTAGGCACAATAGCTACTAGATGACAAAAATAGTGATGGGCGCGCTGTGGTAGTGGGGTATCCACTGTAGATGGAGTAGCCCAACCTTTTATACACTATGTAGCCATTTCTGCTTTAGTAATATCTCCACGGCCAACTGTGGGAACTTCTTGCCATTCGCAAGGTCCCAGTCTTCGAACTTCATATTAGGTACTCGTCCCAATGGCGGGCCTTCAAACCTTATTTCATCAGGAAGGAGCGGGGTCTAGAGTGCACTCTTCCTGGCCTCCAGGTCCTTTAGTATGTTGGCTTTCCCCTTCCAGGGGAGATGTAGGGGGGGAAACTTTGTCGCTGAAGGTACTTGGGAGACATTCTCTGCCTCATCATCCTGTGCTTCAATTTGGACGATTAGGGCTTGCAAATCTTCCTCCTCCTCCTCTGTTTCAAGGGTGACGGTTTTTCCCTTCTCTGCCATTGATAATTTACTAAACTGTGGGTTCCACGGTGATACCCGGACTGGCCCCATTGTCTGCTTGTCTTTTTGTGAACGCAGCATGCGTGGTGACTTTGGAACCTTTGGTGCAGCTGCCACCTCTCCAGGCTCCTCCTGGACCATACGGGGCTCTAGGGTAACTTCCGCAAATCGTACTCTGGTTCTCGCAGACGTCATTGTGTTTCCACTAGATCCGTTCGGTCGCGCACTCAAGCGTGGCAAGGATGTTTGGTGCTCAATGCTCTGTACTGGCTCAAACCTTAAACAACCAAGTGTTGCCTCAAGGCTAGCCCAAGGGATTTTATAGTATCGGTTGAGTTTGAATTCAACCATTCCCTCCACTTTTGAGTCATTAATACCTTCTTGGCGGCAGATCGTCCCGAATCTAGCTCTTAATTCCTATCTTAATTGCTCGCTGCCTGCTCCTTTCTGCCTTAAGTTCGACCTCATTTCATGAACAGTGACATCAACAGTCACCTCCCAGCCTACCTGCGCAACACCGTAGCCCCTTATCCACGAACACAACCCCTGTGACATATTGCCCCTACTCTTAACCTCCTTCCCGTGCAGCTCTCCTACAGACTTGTTTATAGTCCCGCACTCTCTTTCAACTGTCTGGCGCGCTGAGACTGTGCTTTCTACAGATAGTCAAGTGGGCACACCACTTGTGCAAAGCTTCCCTGCACCTGCCATCCTAGTCCACGGGCACCCCTCAATTACCCTCGCGTTAGTTAGCGCCTCATGTTCTTCTTTATACGGTGCGCTCCCTCGATTACTTTGTCTGATAAGGTGCGGTCGCAGTCATGGTAGTATGGCCAAAAACTCTCGATGACACCCTTCTAGTTCGGTGATAGGGTTGCCCATACGTGGCCCCATCCTTCCATCGACGCATAATTATTGTGAGATTTTGGTTTCCAGTTTTCTAATATGCTTTTTTGCTTCAGTATTACCCGATCTTCTTCAAGTTCGCGAAGCTCAAGGTTCCCTTGCTGAATGGCTTCTTGAATCTACATATGTTCGTCCTCGCGCGACTACATAATCTCTTCGCTTTGGTCCTCGGGTGTTGTCGTACTTGTGGGAGTCATTGCGTGAGGATTCTTTCCTAAAGCTATGGCCTCGACTCTACTCATCGACTTCGGAATCATTTCCGCACTCAAGTTTTTGTAGATGGCCTTATAGGCCCATTGTATCACTGGCATGCGCATGTCTCAATCAATTTGTCCCACCTGGTAAACTTTGTTCATGATTCTTCATAGTGTTGTGAATGCTCCAACGTGGAATATTTGTGGTGAGCGGTGCATTTCCTGTTGCTGCAGCTTGTTCCACGTGTCGATCCTTAGTCTGGGATGTGCTTGCACAGCACATGTCTGCACCCATTGACCTAGGTGGGTGCACAAGCTGCTTCATTCTAGCTACCCGGCTCTCGTTCGACGCTGGGGGCTTCCAAACTATAAATGCATCTGACTTCTAATTCACACCAATTCCTGATAGTCTGCTGATGTGTACTCCACCATCGTGCAGGTGTCATGTGCAATGCCCATGCCAGTGCACCGTACCGCTGTTGTTCAGGTGTTGTACTTTCAAATTTGTCTAAGAATTCATCCACTGCTATCACTCCATCATATGTTGGCAGTTCCCTTGCTTCTGTCGTCACACATTGCAGTGATCTAATCATCATGTTGCAATTCAATGTTGTCACCTCGTGCAACTAGTTCTACCAGTGTTCTACTCTTCATCTGAATCTGAAGTACAGGAACTGTCGCGTTCCCATGAGATTCTCCCATCTGTAGTTGGGTTCACCCGATCCTGGTCTTGCGCCGTTATCTGCTAAATGCAATCTAGCTCATCGTCGCACACAGGTTCAATGTAGTGCGCTCCTTCAGCTGGATCTAGCAGAACTACTACACGTAGGGACTTTTTCTCGAATATCATCTTCTGCTTCTTCAAGTTGATGACTCCATTCATATCAGTGGCCCAGTCTATCCCTAGCAACACGAGGCAGGGATTGCTGTCATCGACAATCTCTATCACTTCAAAGTTTGTCTGCATGCTTGCGCCTTCGATATCAACTATTACCCCTTTCAACCTCCCCATAGGCAAAATCTTTTGTTGGTTCACCATTCGTAATTGAATAGGAAACCACTACATCACGGGCCTGCCAATGCATTTCCATGTCTGCTTTGGTAACACATTCATGTCTGAACCCAGGTCTAGGATTACTTGATCCATCTCATATTTGCCAATTTGTGCTGTCAATCTCATTTCCCTCCCAGTGTGCAATGTATGCTTTCCCAGTTTTTGGACTACGCGCAGTTCACCTGACCCTACGCATCTAGTGATCAGCTCTTGTAGTCCTTTAACTGCCTTATTATCGTGCAACAGCTTCATGCATGTCTCTAAAAAGGTATTAAGAATAGAAGGATCCATTTCTGGCTCTAGTTGATCCTTACTACTTGGAGTAGAGGCCTTCGCGAAGCTCTTCTTAGCTTTCATGAACGTCTTCTTTGCATGTTCCAAGTCAAACTCAGGTTCCTTTATGGGAGCCTTGTGAACCCATGTGTCTTCCTCAGGCTGCTTCCCCTTATCTTCCCCTATGGTTGCGCCACTTTTGAGCATCATGTTCACGATGGGGTCTTCATTGCGTGGTTCAAACCTCATCATTTGGATATTCTGAGTCGGAGTAGGCTATAGTATCCCTTTCTCGCACATATGTGCGATTAGCGTAGGACAATCCACTGGTTCATTATCAAATTGAGCACGTTACGAACAAGATATTCTCATTACGTTGGTACAATCACAAGCGTAGTGCCCTGGTCCTCCGTAATTGTAACAAATTAACTGTCCACGGCCCCTTCTTGGCCGCGTTCCTCCTTGTCCTCGACCTCGGCCCTGAAATCCAGTGCACGCCATCCCTGTGGCTAGGTCGAGGCCTCGTGTTTCTATCTACATTCTATAGGCTGGGGTTTGCTCCATCATCAACTCATAGCTGCGACAAGTACTCTCGTCGTGGCCCACCGACCTACAAAAATTACAAATAGCTGTTATGGAGTCTGTGTATACTTCTACAACAGGTGACAATTGTTCGTCGTGTGCTTTCCCCCTATCTGACATATCGCACACCATAGCACGGGTGCCGCACTTGTCCATAATTGTGCCTCTAGTCGCAACGACATTGGCCCCCCTCCTGCAAAGTAGTTCGCAAATACTGGGCAGTGATCCTTGTCGTGGCCCTGGCCTTTCCATTTTATGCACCACACTTCCTCGCGCACCTCCGGCCCCAGTGCCCTATCTTGCTTCAAGCTCTGCATTTTCAGGCAGAGATTTTGTAGTTGCGCATGGATTTGTTGAAATCCTAGCCCTGGATCTTGTATCAGTGTTTCATGCAACCTCATCGCCATTTCCAACGCTCTGGCCTGGGATGAAAGATTTTTTTGTGACAGCGTCATCCTTAGGTGCGGTGCCAAGGATGCTACAAACCATGCGCGGTGCTACACATCCATTAGCATCATATTAGCCTTGCGGATCGTACTCTTCAACTGCTGATCCAGATCCCGTGGGATCTCGCCTAGAAGCATAGTGATCTCTTTAAATCCGATGATTGACTGTGTCTCTGATTTTGGCCGGCTAAATTCTTTGTTCAACGCATTTTGGATCTCCGCTATTCCTGCATTCAGGTGATCATACGAGTGCTTGATATACCATGTCAACGTGCGATCCTGTAGCGTGCTCACCAATGTAGCCTTCCTAATGTTATCATTCGTGGCCCCTTGTGCTTCCCACACTGCTCTTACCACGAACCAGAACTGATCTGGATCCTCATTTCCTACTCCTTTGAATACGGGTAGCATGATCGCGCTCGCCATGCTGACCTGTGGGGGTGGTGGAGGTGGAGTGGGTGGAGATGGGGGTGAAGGAAGTGACGCGGGGGGTGGCGTAAGTGGAGGTCGTAACTGTGGAATGCACTGCCTTATCAAACTGACCGCACTTCTTGGAGAGACCCGAGCAAGCTCTTCCTCGCTCTCTTGCGAAGGTGAAATTAAGGGATTGTTTCCTAATTCCCTGCTACCTTTGTAGATCCTTCCGCTCCGCGTTGTTCCAAACATTAATGTATTCGCATCACCTGTTTTTCACATAACAACATATTAATCCAGGTATTCAAGGATTTAATGTACCTACCTCATGGTCCTTTGAGAAAACGTCACTCTGCTTCGTTGTAGCTTGCGGTCATGTCTATTGCAAACTCAGTGATAAATCCTCCTATTATCCGGTCAAACCAATGGTCCACAGCTCGCGCGATCTTATCTTCTGATGTCACTAGTCTGCGCACTAGTTCTGGAGTCCACACTATCAATTGATCGAGCTTATATCTTCCGTGGCTATTGGCTAACCTTGCGATCCACTCATAGAGTTCAGAAGAGAAAGACGCAAAGAAGATCTTGTGGATTTCCATATATACGTAGCAATCCAACCACATCTTCTCAGATATCTGCAGAGTTTTGTTTTCCTGTGTCACGGACTTGTGAAGCTTCTTGTCCAACCACTCTTCAATTTCCTCCTTTATAGGGTTCCAATGGCACGACATCAGACATCCCTTAGGCAAATCCCGGTCCCAACAACAGAACCATTTGTTGGATACTTGGGGCCTGACCCAGGTTCAACAGTGAGTTTAGCCAAGCAAATCCCGCTACTACCGGCCTTTTCGGCAACAGTCCATGGTGTGCAGACTGAGGTATCACCCAAGGTAGTATCGGAGGGTGCTGGAACTAGGTTTCCACACCCTAGGGATGTTTGGGAAGTTCGCAAACCGATTTGCCCGCTTCCACTGCTCCGCGCAACCGTCTATCCCTTGCGCCTTATGCAACTGTTCTGCGTAGCTCTGTAAAGGACATGAAGAGATGATGTCTAGATCTTTTATCCTTACTGTGCCTTTATTATAGATATTTACTTAATTTTGTGGGCCCAATATTCTTATTAATCATTTAACATTTATAACTAATGCATGCAATCATAAACTGTAAAGGGATGCATAAATATCATAGAAACAATAACACATAGTATTCCAGAATCAACTTATCTTTTATTAATCTTCTGTTCCAGTACAATCACAACTCCGTCCTGCGCACTCAGCTGCAGGGGTTCGCGCACACAGTTGCGGACTCTACCAGGCCTTTGCGCACTCAGCTACAAAGCCTCTTACTACCACTATGACCCAAGACTCGGACTTACAAACTCAGAGTGAATTCCTTATTCAAAAACCCATAATACTTCTCAAAGCTGAGACTAAGACTAACTTTCCACTTAGAGCCTTGCTCTATTTATACAATCCCATGGTTCGCGGACCATGGGTTGGCTGACTCATTCTATATTAATTTACATTATTTTAGGGTGGACAACCCTAGACTCCCGCGCTCCGCGCCCGCATTTTGCAGGGTCTTTACATTACATTGACCAAAACTTGGGCTTTAAGCCCCAAAACATGCTATGGGGGGATCCGCTGCCCAATAATCTCTACGCAGATCTCGGTCCTGACAACGGAATCATTTGTTGGCTTATTGGGGCCTGACCCAAGTTCAAAGTTGAGTTAGCTAAACAAATCGCGGTACTACTGGCCCTTTTGGCAATATTTCGTGGAGTGCGGACTGAGGTCTCACCTGAAGTAGTATGGGAGGGTGTTAGAACCAGGTTTCCACACCCTGGAGATGTCTGATGAGTTCAAGTGGTTCACGGCTTGACCCTGTGTGTAGGGGGCTTCACGCACTTTCTCGTACTTTGCAACCTGATGTAATGCCTTCGTGCAGCTCTAAAGCATTACACTCTGCGTTATTACCCAATATCTCACCGGTATTCCAACGTTAGTTACTTAGCTTTTGAGTGCTTTAAGTGTACTTAACAATATAAATCATTCATGTAGGTACACACAGTAAATAAACAGTACATTTGCAAATTATATCAATCATTCATTACCCCAAGGATAGATACACAAAATGATAACAAGACTTCTCTTTATTAATTCCTTCCTCGGTTACAGGCTCGACTCCTCCCTGCGCACTCAGTTGCGGACTACTAGGCCTCTGCGTACTCAGCTGTAGAGCCTTCTTCTACTCTACAACCCAAAGACATAGCTCCACTTGCGACTCAATCACTTAGACCTCTTTTCCTTTACTCCTATTTCTACTTTTTATCTACTATTTTCTACACTTAGAGCCTCGCTTTATTTATACAATCCCATGGTCCGTGGACCATGGGCGGGTCTATCTAGCTGACATTACATTACAAAACTAGGGCGGACAACCCTATGACTCTATCATGCTTTCACGCCCCACGCCCGCAATTCGCGGAGCTTTACAACAAGACTCAGTGAAAACTTGGGCTTTGAGCCCCAAAACATGTCTTGGGGGGATTCCATGCCCAACAATATGATACATTTCAAGAAAGTATAACTACAAATTACTTTTGAACCCAATTTCCACCCTTGGAAAACATATCTTCCAACAATTATGGCAAGGTCACCTCGAACAGTGCCAGGTTCTGAATTTTGTGGGTTAGTTGCACCTATGAGTTTGTGTATATACTTGATGACTCCCTAGCCTTCCCATACCTAGACAATTAGTCATTTCATTAATAATAATCTTAAGAGGAAGTTCTAACACCCCAAAAATGCAAGTCTAATAACATCAAATTTCCGTCCTCGGATACAATCCATGCCACAAGTGTTTAGAGTCAACACTTACCCAAAAAGAAAATCCAGTCTCATAGAAACAACTTGAAATGTCAACCCCATCAACCAAACAGTTGATAGTCTATTGTGGAAGCAAAAGACTTGAGTGGACTTACCATTGCAAGAACAAGACCAAAACTAAGGAATTCACAAAGGCCATTGAAAAATGGTCTTTCTTTCAAATTGTGATAATGTTGCTAAGAAAATTCCTTTGATGGAACAACCAACTTGATCACAACAACTTTGTAACCCTTACACTCAAAATAGGAAACAATTTCCAAAATTTGCAATATAAAATTGTGTGGCTGGCACTAATAACCAGAATCACCCATAACTAGTGACTATAATTTCTACTTCAAAATAGAGAAGTTACTTACCAATCCTCTTTGTACACCATCAAGATTGATGGCAATAAAAATTCGTTCAAGATGTCACCCACAACCAAGAAATGCACTAAAACTCGTGACTTAGTCCACCCCATTAGGAGTAGGATACTATGTGATTGATATGGATACTATAAAAAGATGCTAGTTTACAAAGCTAACCCATCATATAGCAATTCCATTGCATAAAGATATTCCAAAGACCTAATGTTCTAAGCATGTTACAATATAATGTTTAACATAGTCTAGAGCATATAAATATTCCTCCAAGGACAAACTTTGTGAGCAATGCCTAAAGTTGGATTTTTTCAAACAATTATAAAACCAAGACTACTTCAATTAAACATCATTGAGTTTTCCAACTTATTTGTAAAAATAAGGGTAGGCATCTATTTAAATTATAGTTTGTGAAGAATTCTACCTCAGTAGTTTCTGCTGATGGATCTTGAAGCATGTACACTGCAAATAAAGAAATGAAAAGTTAGAAAATATGCAGATTAAGAACATCTCCACCTTCATTGGGTGAAGAGAGAGTATTGCTTATTAAATATAACCTATGCAATGGCAAGGAATGTAACCAAATATCACTTCTTAACTGAGATAATATTTGCTCAAATAGACTCTCTAAGTTATGAGTTCTCTATGATTACTAGGAGATGAAAGCTTAAAAATTACTTTCAAAAGTTCTTTCTCATGTCACTATAATGGTGATATAACAATATAGTTTAGTACTTCAGTGATAGGAGCTACTAAAGTGACATAAAGGCAATAAAGTCACGTGTCATAAATCTCATTAAGTTATACTTAATTAGTAATTTCATCTTTCACAAATTATAATCTAGAAACACCGATGATGATAAAGTTTAGACTTTATTCAAATACATACCCTAGGGCACGCATGATATGTGCTGCAATAGCATTACAACTAAACTTTGGGTGGGCAGTGGTCACATGGGAAAAATAATAAAAACCAAAAAGAAATAACTTCTACTACGTTTTAATCTAGAAATGTTGATGATGATAAAGTCTAAATTGTATTCAAATGCAGAACCTAGGGCAGACATGACATGTGTTGCAATAACATTACAGCTAAATTATGGGTGGGCAGTGGACACCATGGAAAAATAATAAAAACCCCAAAGAAACAACTTCTAGTACATTTTGGTTTTATAGGAAACTCCTTTCACAAATTAGAATTTAGAAACATTGAGGGTGGATTGTTTTCATGTACACAACCTAAGTCAGATGGGCCATTTTTCTCCAATGCTAGGTACAAATAACCCACGAGTAGAAACCATGGAAAAATGATAGAGACCTAAATCAAGCAACTTCTAGCACGTAGTACAGAACATGTTGTACACCAAATCCTATTTGGAGAAGAGAAAGGAGCCAACATGCAGCATCCAAGATTGATAATTAGGTATCAAAAAATTGAATCACATTTAAACACAGTAATTAGTTTAGAACATCCAAACCATAGAAAACATATGACCAAATCTTGAAGTAGAAACCCTGAAGGAAAATGATATTGGTCACATTAGTGTTGCAAAGTTAATATTTGTTTGTTGCTTAGCACCACATTAGAGAATAACAACCAAGGTGTCTGATATTTGAACCAAGATATCCTCATACTAAGTGCATCCTTTACTTACTCTTCATCCAGATGAACAATAGATGATATAAGCTGGTAACCACAATGTCTATTGCGAATTGAACTCGAAGGGATTGTGATCAACTACAAGTTATCACCAAAATCAAACATTCCACACAAACACAAACTACATGTACCCAACATCAATGGCCACTTAAGACCCTGTCACCCAATATTTCAATCCTGAGCAAGTTCCACTTTTCAGAAACCATAGCATCTTAGTACTTTTATGCTAAGCTACTCACCACAACTTTTGTCATGTAAAACACTATAGAGTCACCGCAACAGGTAATGAAACCCTAGTAAAATATGACTTGAAACTCTCGCTAAATGAAACTATGTCTAACTATTACTCATCCCATATCTTCTTCTGCACTTTAATGCAAAAATACCAATGCTTCACATAGCACACGGTTCTATACAGTTGCAAGTACAGTATCGGCAGAACTCTCATACCAAAAATACAGATTCAATTAAAGCTAAGCGAAAATATAGTAAATTTCTTACTTTTGTGTAACTGGGGAAAGTTAGCAACGTCGCACGCTGAGGAACTTTCTGGAGTTTTTCCTCTGGTGGGCCTTCCCTCTCCAGCAGTCGCTTCTCTTGTCATCACTGCTAGTCGTTGCATTTACTGAAAATTTAAACCACAAACCCTCTGATAGAAAAGGCTGCTTGCAAGGACTAACGAGAGGCAAAAACACTTTACTGTGAGAGGATCACGACCCTTATTATAGGCATTTAACAAACCAGGATGTCTCACCATCTGTAAAAATGTGTCTAGCCTTATCCTATTTTTACATCCTTCTTCAATTCCTCGCTAGCGTCTACCTGAGTCGCAGAAAGAATGCAAGCTACTCCAACACAGACCGAGCACTTTGGGGCTTATAGCTCGTTCTTATGGCACATTTGGCTTGACCCCATGCCTTAAAGAAGGCGAGATTTTATTTGAAATGAAGAGGGCTCCAACGAAGGTCAATAGAGGCAGACTCAAAAGCACCCATAAGACTAGATTCTAGAAAAGAAAAAACATGATAAGTTCAGATGTTGGTGCGGGTATAGAGCCTGGTGCAAGGAGAAACGAAATACCTAACATAGCAATTAGACTTCCCTGGAGGAATTCAACACGCGTGATGTCATTCAAATTTGTGTGGTGTTGGACAACGAATCTGTAAAGTATAATGAGAAGAACCTCACAATAAGAACGCTTATCGACATAATAAATAATAAACAATTATAAATTTAATTTAAACTAAATGAAAAATTATTTATTAAAGATATTCTGTATTTGAAATATAATTTTATACAATATGAACTATAAATTTATATATATATTTTGGGAAAAATACAATTAAATAATAAGATTCTCCGATGGTGCACTATTTCCTGGAGCAAAGTTATCTGTGTCACAATATCTTCTCGGTAGCATGAATCCGTGTCACGCTGTGGAAAAGGGACACGTACACGTACGATGTAACATAACCTAACCCACAAAAGCGAGCGCTTTTAACCGTAGTTTAATTGTGCGCGTTAATTAAAGTAAAAACGTTTCGAAACAGAGATATTGGTCAAAGACCCATCGAAACACACAGATTGATTTTATCGTCTGGTCAGTAGGTTTTCAAAGAAGTATAAACCAGGGCTGAATTTTCACATGTATTTTTGCACAACAACAGGGCTTACATTGTGATCTTCCCTCGATTTTATCTGCCCTTTGGAAACTCTTCAACTAAGCTCCTCTTTAGCGCTTTGTATCCATCTCATCCGCCCTTTGGAAGCTCTTTAACTCAGGCCCTCTTTAGCAATTTGTATCAATTTAATCGATCATCCGAGGCTTTCGTATCTCTGCTTCTCTATCTATGGCTGCCTCCACTTCCACCGGTGCTGATTCCAACAACAGTAGTTGCTACGACGTGTTCATCAGCCATAGAGGGCCAGACGTTAAGAAGACCTTCGCCAGTCATCTATACCGCCAACTCTATTCCCACGGACTGCGAGTATTTCTAGACTACCAGGAATTGCAGGAGGGAGAAAACTTTCCTTGTCAAATAAAGAGCGCTATTAGAGCCGCCTCTGTCCAGGTTGCAATCTTTTCTCGCACATATGCCGATTCAAGTTGGTGTTTAAACGAGCTTCTGTTCATGGTGGAGTCGGGAGCTCCTATTATTCCAGTGTTTCACCATGTAAAGCCCACTGAACTTAGGAGGACAGATGGCGAAGGCGTCTATGCTCGATCTCTTCGCAACCTCGAACAGAAGAGAAAGTATGATTCTGAACCGCGATACGACTCCAAAACCATTGAGAACTGGAGAAATGCTCTTTCACAGGTTGCAGACATAAGTGGGTTTGATCTGGAGGCGTTTAACTGGTAAGGACCTCTAATTTCTCCCCCTTCACACTTTATTTCATGCACTATGCCAATGATTCTTTACCTCTCTTTATTTATTTTATAATCTTAGTAATAGTTAGATTTATTTTTCTTCTGAATAACTAGGGACGAGGGGGAACTACTGGTTAAACTCGTTGAACTTGTATTGAAAAAAGGCAAAAAAAAGCTGAATGTTGCCAGATATCCCTCGGGTTTGGATGATAAAGTGGAAGCTTTTGAAGCGAAATTATCATGGCAGCGGCACAATGAAATTCAGTTTGTCGGCATCACCGGCTTGGGTGGAGTGGGCAAGACAACCCTGGCTAAACAAGTCTTCAACAGGAAGATTTCAGAATACAGTAAATCCTCTTTTTTATTTGACATAAGAGAAAATGCTAAAAACAATATAACTTCGTTGCAGAGACAACTTCTAAAGGACTTAAGTGCATCTGAGAAGCCGATAGACAGCAAGGATGAAGGAATAGAGATACTCAAGAATCATTTCTCAGTCTTATCTTCTCCAGTCTTGCTAGTTCTAGATGATGTAGATCATGAGGATCAAGTATATGCACTTTTGACCGCTACAGATAAAGGTACCTTACCCCTACCCGCTAGTAGCTTAATATTGGTCACATCCCGTGACACGGATGTACTCAGAAGGTCAGGAGTAGAAGTGTCATCAATTTATAAGTTGACTGGCCTCAATAAAGAACAATCCACAGAGCTCTTCTGTATGCATGCTTTCTGCCAGCCCCAACCATTGACTGGATTTGAAGATCTGGTTGATAAGTTTTTGAGGGCTTGCAATGGTTTGCCTTTATCCTTAAAAGTTCTGGGGGGGCTTCTTTATCAAAATACCGATAAGTCTTCCTGGAAAGATGAATTGGAGAGACTTGAACAAATACTTCCAGATAAGATACAAGAGAGGCTTCAGATTAGTTACGATGCACTTCAGGTTGACGAAAAACAGATGTTCTTAGATATCGCTTGTTTTTTCATAGGAGAAGATAGGGATACTGCAATAAGAGTATGGGATGGGTCTGGTTGGAAAGGGTCGCGGGGGTTTAAAAGTCTAATGAATAAATGTCTCGTCGAGGTAGATTATTTCATTGACCGAAATGTGATAAGAATGCATGATCACCTCAGAGATCTGGGGAGAGATCTGGCTAAGAGTTCAGGATTCCCGTGCCGTCTTTGGTGTGGGACAAAACACATTGATGAAGTGTTGCAACAATCATATGTAAGTAGTCAATTCTTCAATCTTCCATAGACCATTCAATACAAATGCGGATCCTTCAATCTTCTATATACCATTCAATTTTCCTTCAATCTTCTATAGACCATTCAATACAAATGCTGGAACAGTTTCTTACTTCGTCATTGATTTTGAAAAATGTACAGGAAGCAATAAGAGTGCGGGGAATTAGGATGCTTCCATGGGAACATTATCATGATGACCAGAATGTATCCTTTTCCGGCTTCAAAATGAAGGGATTACAACTTCTTTATGTTGACATTGAAGAAGATCTCTTGAAATGCCTTTTGGAGGCGGTGGACTTACCAAATCTGTTATGTTTTAGCTGGCGAGAGTGTCCCTGCACTTCCCTCCCTCCTTGCATTCCAATGAGGACGTTAAGGGTGTTAAACGTGAGCGGGCCTCTTTTGAGAACATTGTGGCAAGAGGAATTGCAGGTAAGTAGAAATTTGTCGGGAATTAGAAGTTTGCGTTTTTATTTGCCATTATTAATAGGGCACAGCATAACTCAAACGAATCAGAAGGGTTCCGTAGAGGACAGTCATCTAATATATTGATAATAACTGGAACACATGAACATATTGCAGGCACCTTTGCAGCTGCGGGAGTTGCGGATTTTTGCGCCCCTCTCTAAAATTCCGAAGTCCATAGGGCAGTTGAAGCACTTGGAACGGATGGCAGTGTTTTCAACTTCGGATATTATTTTCGAAATTCCAAAAGAATTTTGTGATGTGCGTTCCTTGAAACACTTGCAGTTGAATATTTTGAATATGAGGTCTCTGCCAGATTCCTTCGGGAATCTATTAATGCTGGAACACCTCGACCTGTCTTACTCGAAGGGCTTGAAGAGGCTGCCAGATTCCTTCGGGAATCTATCAATGCTGGAACACCTCGACCTGTCTTACTCGGCGGGCTTGGAGAGGCTGCCAGATTCCTTCGGGACTTTAATTAAGCTTAAACATCTTGATTTATCGCACTGCATTAAGTTAACTCTTTCTAGGGGAACTTTTGGAAAGATAAGTACGCTCGAATACATAAATCTCTCCTTTTGTAACAAAATTGAGGTGTTGCCTTCCCAAATTGCACATCAGCGGTCCCTAGAGATGTTAGACTTACGTCTTCCAAACTTGAAAGAATGGTCAACTGCAATTGGAGAGCCAAGCAGTTTGGAAAAGTTGGAAATTCAAGCCCCTTTGCTGGAATCATTGCCGCCTTCACTAGGATCTGACCTGGGGAACTTGAAGTATCTGGAGCTGCAGAGCTGCCAGAGTTTGAAATGTTTGCCGGATTCCTTCCTCATGTTGAATCAGTTGATTGAATTGACAGTGAGCGATTGTTCCTTGCAAGAACTGCCTTTTAAAACGGTTGAAGGCGAAAGTGAAACATTGGCCGACTCAGGAGGAGAAAGAACATTGAGTAATTTGAAGACGTGTTTGCTTCAGCTCCAAAAAATCAAACTACACAAAACTCAAATATCAGAGGTATCATTTTCTCCTGGTGTTTGCCCCAACCTCCAACAATGTGACATCAGGGATTGTCAAGATCTAGTGGAGGTTGGAAAGTTGCCAAATGGACTCATACAACTGCAATTGATTGATTGTCCTAAGTTGATGAGAATAGAACTTCAAATGCTACCAAGTTTAACAACATTGAAGGTGTATGGGTGTCGGAATCTGAGCATAATACAGGGCATGGCGCAGTTGGCAAAGCTTCGCGAATTAGAAATTTCTCACTCAGCTGAGTTAGAAGAGCTGTCAGGTGTACAACATTTGAGGTCGTTGCAACGTTTGAAGGCATGTAACTGTGTGAAGCTGAAATGCATAGCGGGCTTGGCACTGCTGACAGAGCTCAGACAGCTAGACGTTTCTTTCTGCCACGAGTTAGAGGAGCTCGGGGGTGTTGAACATTTGAGGTCGTTGCAAGGTTTGAAGGCATATAGCTGTGTGAAGCTGAAACGCATACCAGGCTTGGCGCTGCTGACAGAGCTCAGACAGCTAGACGTTTCTTTGTGCTACGAGTTAGAGGAGCTGCCGGGTGTTGAACATTTGAGGTCGTTGGAATGGTTGAAGGCATGTAACTGTGTGAAACTGAAGCGCATAAGGGGATCGGAGCAACTGACACAGCTTCGAGAACTAGACGTTTCTTTCTGCTACGAGTTAGAGGAGCTGCAGGGTATTGAACAATTGAGGTCGTTGAAATCGTTGAAGGTATGTAACTGTGTGAAGCTCAAGACAATCCCAGGGTTGGCGCAGCTGACAGAGCTTGGAGAACTAAACGTTTCTTTCTGCTGTGAGTTAGAAGAGTTGCCAGGCGTTGATCATTTGAAGTCCTTGAAGAAGTTTCAGGCACGTAGCTGTAAGAAGCTCAAGAGCATAAGAGGGTCTGGGCAACAGACACAACTTTTAGAACTAGAGCTTTTTGATTGTTGTGATTGTTCTGAGTTAGAAGAACTGCCTGTTTTAGAACATTTGAAGTCCTTGGAGGTGTTGCAGGCATGTAACTGTGTAAAGCTGAAGAGAATACAAGGGTTGGCGCAACTGACAAAGGTTCGAGAACTCGACGTTTCTGACTGCTACGAGTTAGAACAGCTGTCTGGTGTTGAACATTTAAGGTCGTTGAATAAGTTGCGTGCACACAGTTGTGTGAAGCTGAAGAGAATACGGGTCTCGGCGCAGCTGACACAACTTCGAGAACTAGACGTTTCTTTCTGCTATGGGTTAGAAGAGCTGCCAGGTGTTGGACATTTGAAGTCCTTGGCGGTTCTGCGCGCATCTGGATGTGTGAATCTGAAGAGCATACCTGGCTTGGCGCAGCTGACACAACTTCAGGAATTACACGTTTCTTTCTGCTATTGGTTAGAAGAGCTGCTAGATGTTGGACATTTGAAGTCCCTGAAGGTGCTGCGGGCATCTGGATTTCTGAACCTGACCAGCATCGGGGTTTGGAACAGCTCACACAGCTTCGAGAATTAGATGTTTCTGGCTGCTCCCAGTTAGAAGAGGTGTCAGGCGTTGAAAATTTGAAGTCCTTAGAAGTGTTGCGGGCATCTGTGTGCGTGAAGCTGAAGACCATACAGGGTTTGGAGCGGCTGGCACTACTTCGAGAACTAGAAGTTTCTCACTGCGATGAGTTAGAAGAGCTGGCAGGTGTTGAACATTTGAACTTGTTGGAGAAGTTACAGGCATTTGGATGTATGAAGCTGAAGAGCATAGGGGGTTTGGAACTGCTGACAGAACTTCGAGAACTCGACGTTTCTGGATGCTATGAATTAGAAGAGCTTCCAAGCCTTGAACAGTTGAGGTCGTTAGAGGTTTTGAAGGCATGTAATTGTGTGAAGTTGAAGAGCATACAGGGGTTGGCGTTGCTGGCACAGCTTAGAAAACTGTATGTTTCCGACTGCTCTGAGTTAGAAGAACTGCCCGGCATGAGAAATTTGAGGTCCTTGGATACGTTTAAGGCATGTAACTGTGTGAAGCTTAAGAGCATACAGGGGCCCGCAAGGCTTCGAGAACTAGATGTTTCTGGCTGCTCTGAGTTAGAAGAGATGGATGTTGAAGGGTTTCAGTCATTGGCCGTGTTACGGGCGTCTAAATGTGTGAGCCTGAAGTGCTTAAGGGGTTTGTCCAGGCTGACCAACCTTAGAACACTCGATGTTACGGGGATACCTATGAAAGTGTGTGTGTTAGACACACTGTGGCAATTTGCCAACAACATTGCATGTCAAACAAATCTTCCATGACGTTTTAAGCTTATGTTTCACTCGGCTCTAAACGTTTTCATTAAATTAATACCCTTCATATTAAAAATAAAAAATCATATTATTTTGCCCTGAAAACTCCTTTCACATAGGATCGAGTCTATCTTTTTAGACTTCACATCCAAATTGTGGTCTTGTTATCCACATTTTCATAGGAAGAGCGGCACTGCATTACTTTCAAACAGGAAGAACTGTGAGTGTTTTACTCTTTAAATGATCTGTTTTAAGCAGGTCTCCATTTGAAGGGAAAGTACATGAAGAGATCGCAATTGTTTTGATATTCTATGATCTTGCTGGAAGCAGATTTAATGGTGACAATTGGTTCCTTAAATCATTATCATTATCAAATTCTTAGTTAAAATTGATACACAATTAAAACAATAAATTGGCACATGATGTAACTTTTCAAACTAGCTTTCTAAAACAATGTTCAAGATAATTATCTACACGACACGTTAATGATTCAATTTCTGATTTGGAACTTCAAATTTAATTATTTTAAATGTCCACGTGGACCTTTAATAAAGGTTGGATTTCCAATTTCACTGCTTTCACGCCCTGCTACTCCAGCGAAGACCGGATGATAATTAGTGGGCTCAGGATCATTTTTATTATTTTTACTTTTAGATAGATCATTTTTATTATTTTTAAGTTGAGATATATATTGTTGTGGATTTAGTTTTTTTTTTTTAATATAAATTTGAGATATTACCCTAATTTCATTTTTATTTAACTATTTAAAGCTTTCTTTTTTTAAAAGCACTTCTCCATTAAGCACTTCTCCATTCCATTGTGTACCAGTCTGCTTAGTTCTCATTATGTACCCGCCTCCACCATTGGATGGAATGTTAGAGGATTGAAGAATTTTATGCCCTAAAATAAATAGTTAATAGTTAAAAAAAACTAATAGTTAGAGTACACTTTCCAAAAGTAATCGGACCACTTCTGCTTGCTGAACCGTTTCTTGATGGCTTGATGGCTTAAAGTAAAGGCTTCTTCCCCTCTTGGTTCTACAGAAAAGAGTTTCTCTTGCAGGATTGGTTTATTTCTTGATGGCTTGATGCAGAGGCTTATTCCCCTCTTGGTTCTACAGAAAAGAGTTTCTCTTGCAGGATTGGTTTATTTGTTAATCGGTGTTTGGATTGGTTTATTTGTTAATCGGTGTTGCAGGATTAGTTTATTAGTTCACGGTCTTTCCCGACTCTTCTTGCGGTAAGTTTTCCAAGTTTTCCCTTCCAAGTTTGTTTACTGTTTTGGAAAAAATACCGTTATTTTAAGGTTAATATCTAATCTGGGTATCCGTTGGCATGCAGGTGAATAGAAGCTGCTATTTCTGTGGGTGGCAGAAATGGTTAGACCTGTAGATTTTGGAGCGAAAATAGAGTTTTGGGGGTGGAAGGACAAATGTCCTGTGAATTGGCACATCAAGTATATTCAGTCGAGATGAAAATAGAGTTTTGGGGGTGGAATGACAAATTTCCTGTTAAATGGCACATCGATTATATTCCGTCTAGATACTCATGAGGTTATTCTCTGACCCTATAAACTTCTTCGTGTTCTTCACCAACTGCATATTGAGAAGAAAAACCCTTCTGCAATTATAACATTGGATTAATCAGTCATGGCGACTTCCAATATTGCCTCTCTGCGAGCCATTGTAGTAGTCCTCTGTAATTTTTCTTTTGAGCCTTCACGTCCGCAAGATTTCTGAGTGGCAGACTTGTCCTCAAGCTCACTCCCAGGTTATCCTTGCAAGGCGGCTTCGTCCTTAACTGCACATAATTTTTTCTTCACCGGATTGGAAGCTGCCGGGAACGTGAGCAACAACATTGGTGCAGCTGTAACTTCGGCCTTCTCTGCACAGTTTTCTGCGGTGAATGGCATTCCATTGCACAATATGCTGGTGGTTAAAGGAGTAAT
Organism: Pinus taeda; assembly: GCA_000404065.3. NCBI lineage: Eukaryota > Viridiplantae > Streptophyta > Pinopsida > Pinales > Pinaceae > Pinus > Pinus taeda. The sequence continues at coordinate 9,501 of APFE030195293.1, read as the reverse complement.
CTGTGCTGGATTCATATCCTCAAGCAATATTGTGTACAGCAAAACGCTCCACAAAGAAGACATCATGGTGTTCCCCAGAGGGTTACTTCGTTACGAGATCAATGTGGGAAACCATAAAGCCATTGCATTTGATCCCTTTAGCAGCCCTCTTTCTGGATTGCAAATTGTTCCCCTTCATCCCTTTGCCGGCAATCTTCCTCCTGTCATCGAGAAGACTAAGTTACTTTCCTAGGCTTTCTTATATGAGGCAGCGGCTAGGATATATATATATATATATCTTTCAAGTATTGCTCCTTCCAGCTTCAACTGGTTTGATGTTGTACTGCCTCATTCTAATGAAATTTCATCCATTAACGTTATGTTGGTTTAGTACGGTTGCTGCATATTGGTTTCTTTGCACATTATCATAATTTTTAGTTATGTTTCTGAATCTAATAAAAAACTTATGTTGAAACTGAAATCTGTACTGGAAGTTTTGGGCGACTCATTTTGGTTTGAAAATTTTCAGTTCAGGTTTGGTGGGCGAAGTGTAATATTAAGTTTCCATGAAGATGATCACCAAACGAGGGTTGCAATGATAAATTTTGTTCCAATAAAATAAAAATGATAACAAATCCATTTTGCAGCAATCTTGTAAGATTAAACGCTGACGCCAGCTTTCTGAAAATGAAAATGCAATCTGTGGAGTTTTCTTAAAACGAATGCTGCGTTCCCTGTCATTTAAACTTATCTCCAATTGCAGATTCCAAATTAAGCCATATCGTTTTCTTCTGTTTTCTATCAATTATTCCTGAGAAGTTTTCTCTTCCCCAAGAAATTTGGATATGTTGTGTGATTCCATGGCCGTGATTTGTAGACTGTAAAACGTTAAACGGTCCCGGTGGGCCTCGAACCCACGACCTTTCTTCCAATTTTTCTTTTCCAGAAGAGAACTGGATATGCTTTGGTGATTCCATAGCGGTAGATTCATTCTTCCAGAAGAGAACTGGATACGTTTTGTGGTTCCATTTGTACCAATAGATTTTCTCTTCCAAAAGAAAACTGGAGATGTTTTGTGATTCCATCGCTGCGATTTGTATATTGTAAAACGTTAAATGGCGCAGGTGGGGTTCGAACGGACGATTTTAACTGGATATGCGTTTGTGATTCCATAGCCGTAGATTTTATCTTCCAGAAGAAAAATGGAGATGTTTTGTGATTCCATCGCCGTGATTTGTCTATTGTAAAATGGTCCCGGTGGGGCTCGAACCCACGATCTTCCTTCCAATTGTTCTATTGCCCAAGAAAACTAGTTATTTTTTTTGTGATTCCAGGGCCGTAATTCGCAGATTGTAAAACGTTAAATGATCCATTTTCCCGAAAGATTTCTATTGCAGAACGTTAAATGGTCCATTTTCCCGATAGATTTTTATTGCAGAAGAAAACTAGTTAAGTTTTAATGCTCCATGGCCGTAATTTGCTTGTAAAACATTAACTGGTTCCGGCGGTGCTCGAACCCGCAAACTTCGGCTCGGACTTCCTTAGGCGATAAGACCAACGCTCTAGAAAGACACAGCTACGGGACCATTTGATGACATGTAAATGTGAACATAAATTTTCTATTATTTGACCAATCCAACTTATTGACATGGAGTCGTTAAAAGACATGGCACGCATGATTTTAAGATATTATTAAAAAATATTGTTAACATTTTGTTGGGATGTGTTGCGGGCGTCTAAATGTGTGCAGATGAAAATCTTATGGGGGTTGGCTGACAAACCTTAGAATGCTTGAAGTTACAGGTCTACCGCTGAGTGCTGTTTGGGCTCGATTCCAGGGGCTAGGAATGCCGAGAGTATGTTCCTAGAATCTGATGATGCTTTTTATTTTATTCTTTCAAAACCCATTTGTCCTTCCCCTACTGACCATGGTTATCACAAGAGGGTACAGTTTGCATCAATTTCAGTATTTGTTTCCGGCGTCGTCTACCCAGCGGTTGAAAATGGTGGCCGGAATCTGGCTAAAAATTTCAAAAAAAATTGCAATAAGAAGGTTTAAGTAAATCCAGTTTTTGAGGGTGGAAATAGTTTTATGTTTAAATAAATCTAGTTTTTGAGAGTGGAAATAGTTTTATAATGGAAATGGTTTTAGTACTATCAAAACCTTGAGCATCTTGTAAGTTAGATTAACAAAATTTAAAAAAAAATCTGCCATATTTGATCAAGAGAAATTTTCATAATTTTCCAAACAAATTTGAAAGCAAGATAGACTGCGGCTTTGTGTTCAACATCGTTTTTCAGGATTGTGTGCGGACTAACGAATTTCAAGCTTTATGCACCTTGCACAAAATGGAAGCTGTAGTGGTAAAAGTTTTCTTTTTGGTCATGGCTTCCATATTTTATCTTGTTTTTATAATTTTACCTTATTTTGTAAGTTTATGAATATTGCTAAAAGTTTTTTTTTCTTCAGAAGGAGAAGTTATAATCACAACCTGCAGTATCTCCACAAATGCAGACAACTTATGGAAAATACTATCCAAGCCTGAACTCATATCATAGGCCAGGGCCACAGGTATCCACGACTGGTTCCATCAGGATTGCACACAACAGGTGGTGGAGCAGGTCCTCGTCCAGGCTACCCATACTATGGTTCGACTGGAACTGGCTTTTAATCAATCGATTTTTTTTTTATTGAGAAATATGTTCATCAAATCAATGGCAGTTAGTTTGGGATATCTACATGCATTAACAATTTAACTAGACTGTGATGTAATACCACTGGAGTCCACTTGATAGCAGTCTACTCACTATTTTAAATGTCCACTGGATTGTTGCGATTTTTTTATGAATGTGAAGTTAGACATTGTTTGAGCTCAATTTTGTGAAGTTATACATTGTTTGAGCTCAAATTTCTGAAATTCTGATGCAGGAAGAAGAAATTCGTTATCATATATGTCATCAGTGGAGTTTTCCAACCAATGCACACTCACTGAGCAGTTTTGTTTTTATTTGAATGTAAGTTGGTGGCATGCTATGATCTGAAACAGCTAGTTAAAAAATTATGTTTATTTTGTTGTAGACGTGTTGGAAAAGATTGTGCTTGCTTTGATAAAGCATTGCTCTCCTTCATATATTTGTTGCTTTGGGGGTGATATATGTTTTGAAGCCAAGTGAATGTAATGCATGTATATTTCCTATCAGGCATTTGAACAGCATGGGGAGATTGAAGAGGCTCTGTCACAAGGGTTTGGCTTTGCTTACATTTAAGCATATGGATTCTACCCAAAGGGCATTGAAGGAGCCTAGCAAGACTATTGATGTATGTATTTTCTTTGTCAGTCTTGTAAATTTTGTGTTTTTTTATGCTTTGTATTTGTCCACCGATATCTTATTGAATTTGAAGGATACTGTCATTAAAGGATTAAGCAGGTTTATTTTCCCCGTTGCTTCTGCTTTATCAATATTATATCTCATGAACACTTCCCAGGCATCTTAACCTTGTTTTCACCAAACATTGTAGACATGCATGCATTTAAATCTGAATGCCACCCTCCCATACCTTGTGATGGTTATGATTTGCATTGTGATGGGCAGTTTAACATGCTTCTGTTGTTAGAGATTTGTGTATGTTTTTCCAAGGCCTTGCTCGTTTGGCTGTATTTGTCTTGGTAAATGTTGTATGTATTTGCCACCAACAGGGGATTTGCATTTGTGACTTTCAAGTCTGTGGAGGCTACAAAGCGGGCTCTTAAGGAACCAAACAAAACAAAACCATTGATGTAAGCAATAGCTAGTACTGGATAATTTTGGTCATATTAGTTGAAGGGCAGTTGTTGATCTTGACATCTATGTTCTATGCTTGGCATGCAGGGAAGGACTGTTACTGTGAAACTTGCAGCTGATGGTCAGAAGGAGAAGTTATCATCACAACCTGCAGTCTCTCCACAAATTCAGACAGCTTATGGAAAAGACTAACCAAGCCTGAGCTCATATCATAGGCCAGGGCCACAGGTATCCACGACTGGTTCCCTATACCGATGAGATAACGTGATAATATATATAATGAAAGAAATCATGTATCCGTTAATAAGCGCTCGACCATTTCAAGATAGAGATTCCATGCCTTTGTCCCCACCTCTGTATGTTTTCTGCCTGTCCTACTAGCTACTATCTCTGCTGCTGTTCCTTGTCTCTACTGGCCCTAATTTCTCTGTGGTTTTAACTTTTCCTAGACTGTCCTTGCCTGTAGTCTCTGCCCCTGTCTTTGTTGCTTCCACCCTGCTTGGGATCTGAGACTAAATGTACAGATCTCTCTATATACGATGCTCCCTTTGCACTTGGTGAGAGCGTACGAATTCAACGAGGTTCTGCTAGTGAATTGATAGCTGAAGATAGCTAGATCACTGAGAATTAGAGAATTTGACTGATCGATCAGTATAGAGCATCGAGAGAAAATGTCATGCTACCGTGATTGAATAACTAGATAAATCCTCCAATTTTGTTTGATAATTCGAGCTTCTCGATTCAGTCACTCCCGGTTCCACTCCGACTATGTCGCAGGAATGCACAGTTCCTCACCTTGCATCGGAGTGTTTCTCAACGGTGTTCGGTGCGAGGTTTCCTGTCTTAGCTATTCGGACTTAGTCAATTCGTCCTCAGGGAATGTTCCACCCCGACCCTCATAACCCTGTCCACTCATTTAATCACGCTCAAGATGCGGCTTAGTCTCCCAGCCCAAAATCCACCCATGGTTCAAGTCGCAGTGGTAAGGTTTCGTTCGTAACTATTACTCCCCAATTAGGCTTTCACCTACATCACCGGTGGGGTCGTGTCCTAAAATGTAGTATTGTAGCATCCTATCCTTTTGAGAGACTCACTGCAGAGGGCCACCTACCGCCCAGAGCCCAGTCCCTAGTTAATCACACTCACGCACAAGGTCGCTTAGCAGCTCTCAGCTCTTTAAGGAAATGGTAGAAGGTACAGGGCTTGATGCTATCTCACCCAATAGCTAGACGATTTGACTAGTGCGCGAGTGCAAGCGATCGGATCAGAGAGAGGCTATGCGAATAGAAGCTCAATTAGAACTCCTATCAGCATGTCAAAGTGAAACTAAACCGCTGAGAAGCCAGACTCAGGGTTCATGCACAAACAGTGTGCTTTCATTAAATACTGATCCATCCTTACCTTCTGAAATCACCCAATTGTTAACAACTAACTAAATGCCTTCTTTGGAAAGTGTGTTTGCCTCTGTGTTAAGCTCCCTGTAGACATGGAGGAAGGAAATGGTATTAAACACTGCCTTATGATTTTCATCTGTTCAAAGATAGGGCTCAACACCAGATTGCCCATCGTGAATTTCCCATTCATCCAATTAAGAACTACCAAGGAGTCACCAAACACGTGGGACCTTGTCACACCTTTCTTTGCAGCTAATTTCATTAGTAACTTCAATGCCAATAGTTCTGCATAATTGTGTGAGCCTCCTCCCAACCCAGCCTTCAATTTTATTAGGTGTACTTTGCTAAGGAAGATGATGCCTCCTGCCCCACACATAGTTGGAGTGCCTTGACTGGCACCGTCAAAGTACCCCCATGCTCCTGATTTGTCAATTGATTCATGAATTAGCTGTCTCTGAATCTGCATCTTTGGAATGGCTGCTTCCAAAGACTGTTCTTACTTGAGATGCACATTGAAAAGTGGGGGATATATCTCTCCTCGAAGAGATCAGCATTCCTAGCCAGCCAGATACCCCAAGCCACTATTTCTTGCTTTTCATATTTTTAGGCTACTCCACCTATAGCACTTTATGTTGTTTCTAGCTCTTAAAGAATATGTTTCAAAGAATACGTTTCAAGGCTTAATACACATATACCAAACTACGGTTTCTAGGGTCTTACTCTGTGTCTAGCTTGTTTAATACACATATACCAAACAGCTGTATTAGATATTTTTCCCCTTCAAGAAGACTGTTTAAAATCTGTTTCTAGTTGTAGATATATTATCCCCTGCAAGAAGACAGTAATCAACTCTGTATCTAGCTTAGTTCACATATACCACACATATGTTTCTGGGTTGCTTAATACAGCTTTACAGCTTGTTTCTAGGGTCTTACTCTGTCTCCAGGGTCTTACCCTGTTTCTTGCTCTTAAATCATAAGAGCTAGATCTTCTTTGTTACAGAACCAGTAACCAAAAAAGGGTCTACAAGATATTATCAACGGCGAGGCCCAAGCCGAACCCATCCATACTCCTCTCTTGCCCAAACAAAAACCTCCCTTGATAGCTGCTCTTTCACTTTCTTTAAAGTCATGAGTGTCCTGCTACGCCCGGACCCGTAGAGCGTTAGCCAGGAGCCTGACTGCATTGATTCAAGAAGACTTGCTATTTGCTTTGATAAAGCATCGCTCTCCTCCATATATTTAAATATATTTTTTTGTCTTGGGGGTAATATATGTTTTGAAGACAAGTGAATGTAATGCATGTATATTTCCTCTCAGGCATTTGAACAGTATGGGGAGATTGAAGAATGCGTTCTTATTATGGATAAGACATCAGGAAAGTCACGAGGATTTGGCTTTGTCACATTTAAGCATATGGATTCTGCCCAAAGGACATTGAAGGAGCCCAGCAAGACTATTGACGTATGTATTTCCTTTGTCAGTCTTGTAAATTTTGTTTTTTTGATACTTTGTATTTGTCCACCGATATCTTATTGAATTTGAAGGATACTGTCATTAAAGCATTAAGCATGTTTATTTTCCCAGTTGCTTCTGCTTTAACAATATTATATCCTATGAAGACTTTCCAGGCATCTTGACCGTTGTTTTCACCAACATTATAGACATGCATATATTTAAATCTGAATGTCGCCCTTCAGTACCTTGATGTTTATGATTTATTTCAAATAGAGCAATCATTGTTTCATTTGCAGGCATCTTCCCCTGGGACATTGATACCTCCTTACAATTCTAAATTGTATTTATTGTTCCACTAATAATATCTTTATAGTTTTAATTGAATATGTATCAGGTAATATCACTGTTATTTTGAAAAATATTTAACTGATGTCGGGGAGACAACAAAATTTAACTTACCACAAAACCCCAAAACTTGTTTGAAGAAAAATGAAAGCAATCCAATTATTGTTGCTAAAAGTGGTATTCCATTTATATATTGCAGTTTTGTCTGAGTCTTGAGACTTCTCAAATTCTATGGTACTCCATTGTTACATATGGTGGAAGATCGATCATCAAACAACTCTGATTCACTATTTAACACCTATTTTTGGTAATTTTTATATCCATTGTTGTTTATTGCAGTTTTGTCTGAGTCTTGAGACTTCTCAAATTCTATGGTACTCCATTGTTACATATGGTGGAAGATCGATCATCAAACAACTCTGATTCACTATTTAACACCTATTTTTGGTAATTTTTATATCCATTGTTGTTTATTATACAGGGGAGAATTACTGTAACCAATCTGGCAGTGGCGAGCACAGGTCCTGGTCAAAGTGCAGATTAGGCTCAAAGAAAACTTTACATTGGTGGTCTTTCATATGACACGGCCAAGGATAAGCTTCTAGAAGTTTCTTCCAAATATGGAGAGAGAGAAGAAGGTTCAGTTGCATATGATAAGAATACCAACAAATGCAGGTTACAAATCTAATATAAATCGGTTTGCTTTATGATGGGTAGTTTAACATGCTTCTGTTAGAGATTACAAATCTAATATAAATCGGTTTGCTTTGTGATGGGAAGTTTAACATGCTTCTGTTAGAAATTTATGCATGTTTTTCCAAGGCCTAGCTCGTTTTCCTGTATTTTTCTTGGTTAATGTTATGTATTTGTCACCAACAGGGGATTTGCATTTGTGACTTTTAAGACTGGAGGCTACAAAGCAGGCTCTTAAGGAACCAAACAAAACCATTGATGTAATTAATAGCTAGTACTGGATAATGTTGGTCATATTAGTTGAAGGGCAGTTGTTGATCTTGACACCTATGTTCTGTTCTGTGCTTGGCATGCAGGGAAGGACTGTTACTATGAAACTTGCCGCTGATGGTCAGAAGGAGAGGCTCATCACAAGCTGCAATATCTCCACAAAGGCAGACAGCTTATGGAACAGACTATTCAAGCCTGAACTCATATCATAGGCCAATGGAGAACTCATATCATAGGCCAGGTCCACAGGTACCAACCTCTGCACCACCACCAATTGGTTTCTCAGCATATGCATCTCAGCCTCCATATGCAACACAACCTACATATGGAGGAATTTCATCTGCTTCTCAATATGGTGTTCTAAGCTCCACAACACCATACAGCTCAAACCAGTATGCAAAATATGCAACATCCCTCCAAGATCCACGATTGGTTCCATCAAGATTGCACACAACAGGCGGTGGAGCAGGTCCTGGTCCAGGCTACCCATACTATGGTTCGACTGGAACTCGCTTCTAATCGACCAATTTTTTTATTGAGAAATATGTTCATCAAATAAATGGCAGTTAGTTTGGGATTCTACATGCATTAACAATTTAACTGGACTGTGAAGCAATACTACTGGAGTCCACTTGATAGCAGTCTACTCACTATTTTAAATGCCCACTGGGTTGTTGCGACTTTAGATGAATGTGAAGTTACACATTGTTTGAGTTCAATTTTCTAAAATTCTGTTGCAGGAAAAAGAAAATCGTTACATATATGTTATCAGTGGAGTTTTCCAACCAATGTACACTTTGAGCAGTTTTGTTTTTATTTGAATGTAAGTTGGTGGCATGCTATGATCTGAAATAACTAGTTAAAAAATTATGTTTATTTTCTCGTACACGTGTTGGAAAAGATTGTGTTTGCTTTGATAAAGCATTGCTCTCCTCCATATACTTAAATATATTTGTTGCATGTATATTTCCTATCAGGCATTTGAACAGCATGGGGAGATTGAAGAGGCTCTGTCACAAGGGTTTGGCTTTGCTTACATTTAAGCATATGGATTCTACCCAAAGGGCATTGAAGGAGCCTAGCAAGACTATTGATGTATGTATTTTCTTTGTCAGTCTTGTAAATTTTGTGTTTTTTTATGCTTTGTATTTGTCCACCGATATCTTATTGAATTTGAAGGATACTGTCATTAAAGGATTAAGCAGGTTTATTTTCCCCGTTGCTTCTGCTTTATCAATATTATATCTCATGAACACTTCCCAGGCATCTTAACCTTGTTTTCACCAAACATTGTAGACATGCATGCATTTAAATCTGAATGCCACCCTCCCATACCTTGTGATGGTTATGATTTGCATTGTGATGGGCAGTTTAACATGCTTCTGTTGTTAGAGATTTGTGTATGTTTTTCCAAGGCCTTGCTCGTTTGGCTGTATTTGTCTTGGTAAATGTTGTATGTATTTGCCACCAACAGGGGATTTGCATTTGTGACTTTCAAGTCTGTGGAGGCTACAAAGCGGGCTCTTAAGGAACCAAACAAAACAAAACCATTGATGTAAGCAATAGCTAGTACTGGATAA
>APFE030195271.1:166190-186473 GCA_000404065.3 Pinus taeda | reverse complement strand
TTTTTCATCTCCCCCTTTTTACTTTTGAAAAAACTTTGGATAAGAAATTATCCAAATTTTCTCTTCACGTGCATTCTATTTGTTATAATTCCTTTCCTTCTTATATCCATAGCACAAAACATTTATTTCTCTGCTTCGTAAAACTTTATTTTCACATTTGTTAAATCATTCCACAAGGATAAAACATTTCTTTATAGCATTTGAAACTCCATGGTTTGTGTTGAAATATACCTCTGGAACATGTATCCTCATTTTACTTGCACGGAAATATATTTCAATTGTTCCCTTAACTTCCTCTTACATCAAGCTTTTGCCCATAAGCTCATTCCCAAAAAATAGAGTTATACAAATCTTCTCTCCATTATTGCCTTCGATGCAGACTCTATAATTTTTTAAATTTCCCACCTCACATTTATAAATTCAAATCAATGTGGTAAATGGTATGATAATGGTATTGTGGGGTTCGGGGGTCCGCAATACATGAGATAGAAACACGTGTGAAATATGGTAAAATTAAAACAACTTTATGGAGGGGGGTAGGTTAAAGGTTGGACAGGTAGGCCTCTCTGCAAACCATCGATGTATTACTTCACACATCTCGAGGTATTGTATATTATGGTGTTTTAATGTGTGAAATGCGGGGTGGGGACATAGGTTTGAATGGACATAAATAATACCCTCAAACCATTGATTTATTACTTCACACATCTGAAGGGTGGAGACATAGGTTTGAATGGACATAAATAATATATTATAATACGTGGAATATGGAATAATGAGATAAATAAATAAGATGAAAGGTAAAGTAAAATGTAGTATTTTTTTACGTGTGATTATAGTAAAAGTGGAAAATGGATGAATAATAAAAATAATGGTAGGGCATAGTAAAATATATAAAAAAAACATGGGGATATGATAATAAAGGTGAAAAGTGAATGGAGTGACGGGTAAAACAAAGGTGGGAATAAAAATATTATTTTGGAAGAAATATAAGATTTTGGAATAGGTAGAATGGGATCAACGAATTTAGATAAAAAATAAGGCTAGATATAGGTTTAGGATAGACATGCTTGGATTTAAGGCTAGAAATGAAAAGGGATATTTGCTAATTTAAAAAAAATTCCTATAGCATTGTTTGGACAAGAAAAAGCTACAAAATAGCTCATTATGGAAATGGAATATGCCATTAAAAATCAAGATTTTCAGATGATTTGTGCTGAAAAATAAGATCCTCACCAGGGATAATCTAATCATAAGGGATTTCCATGGACCATATTGGTGTTGTCAATCATGCAAAAACTCTTCTAAATGCGTTTTAAACTTATTCATCTCTTTTGTGGTCTCAGGTCAGATTTGGGAACATGTATGCCAACTTTTGTCCATATCGACACCTCATGATTTCCCTTCTATCGAGTCCTGTGTTTGTGGGTGGTAGTGTCACCGCTCAACTTATAAATTTGTCCTATCATTTTTTGGGGGATTTGGAGCTCATGAAACACCATCATTTTTGAACACAAGCCCTTGAAAATTTATTATACATGTCATAATATATTTTCCACATTTGGTGAATTTGGCTGTCCTCGTATCCCTTCCTGTGAATCCATCATCAACATAAACAATCTCCCTACAGGTTTCTTTGAAGATGTTGCAAATCATATGGGCAGTGGATGTAAAGTGTTAGAGTCGGTCTGGTCAGTCCTCCGTCATAGATCAAAACTGTTTATGCATCTCATGTTTATGTGTCCCACTCCATTCTCCCAGTTGCATTCCGCTAGGGGCATGCCATAGTCTGATGGAGAAGGTCATGATAGTCATTCCCCCTCATATTTGGCTCCTGCTGGCTCAGGTCTTTTGTCAATCATCATCAAAGTCCATGACAGTCAAAGGTCTGGTCCGTTAAAGGACAAAGGTCATTTCGAGGTCTAGGTCTAGGAATTCATCAATTTGGTCTTTGAACATGTCCAGTAAAGCCATGCAGGCCGAGTGAGGCCCTTACACAGTTATGGTTCAGAGAGCTTCATCATCATGCGGATAGACTCTGACTCTTCTTAAAATCTCTGTTTTGAAGAAAAGTCAAATAGTGTCATTTATGACAAAATTTTCAAAAAAGTCACCAGTTGATTTTTTCAGATGCAGTCATGGTTTCCGTGGCCAAATGTCCTGTCGTGCAATCCTTGCAAAGAGTGCCGAGAATTTCATCATTTGAGCTAAAATTTCAAAGGGAAAGTGAAAATCAGTGTGTTTTAAAGTCAGCGAAAAAGTACAAAACTCAAACATTAGAAAAATGGGTTTTTGAAGAGGAAAAAATTAAACCCATCTCTTCCAAGGCTATATATACAAATTTTTGTCAAAAACAACGGCATTGTGCTATTACAAGCCTTGGAGAAGCATTGTGAAGGCGTGAGTGTGCATTAGTGAGCGATTGATTGAGTTGGAGGTGGCTTTGGAGGGCGCGGCGCATATAACCAAGGGTGCGGCGCACACGCAGCCTGCCCACAGTGCAAATTTCTTAAGGGCGCGATGCATACCCAGGGCGCGGCGCACTAGGCTTTGCGCGCGGCACATACAGACAGGGGCTTAAACAAGTGCCCAAACGTTCCCAAATTTTGGTGAAGCCTATCAAATTCAGAGGTAGGCTCTTTAAAATCACTTGCTCATCAAATTTTGTCAATGATAGGGTGTTCATAGAGATATTTCGATGCCACCAAAATGTATAAAATTGACCATAAAAAATCGCCAAGAAATTGATGGCTAGGGTTGTTTAAATGTCTTGTTAAGTGCCAAGGTTTCACTCCACTAATTTTTTCCCCTCACCCATCACTTTTCCCATCCTCCCTCTCTCATTTTTTCTAAAATCCGTACCCTAAACTACTACCAAACCCTCTCCCCTATCCCTCCACTTTTTTGTCAACACAAAACCCCAAACACTACCCCATCTAAATACCCAAACTCCTCCCATATCCCTAACAAATTTCTCCCTATAAACCCTATCCCCATTTCATCACTCCCTTCCTAACAATCCCTGTTTCATTGTCCCCTTGGTAACAGATATTACAAAGGCACCCAACCTCACACCATCATCAAAAGGGCAGCCTAATCACAGTCCACATTGCAGTCATGATCAACAGCATTCGTCTGAGTATTGAGATGAGACATAGAGTAACTATCCTCAAGAAGCAGGCTCTCCAGGAGACACCACAAGAGTGGCAAACATGTCAGGGATGAACCCACTACCCTCACCAAGTTACAAGCATGCCCTCTTGCCATGTCATGCTTCCAGCACCTATCATGTTTTGAATTCTGTCAAAGGGTGGCAAATGTCAGAGTCCATCATGAGTTGGCCTATTTGTTTGTGCTTCATCTACATGGAGGTCAGTCTACTTTGGCCGGGGTCACTTTCACATTGACACCTGAAGCTATATCAGTGGAAACAGGTATACTAGATGTTGGAGAATAGTGGCATAAGAAGAAGAAGGTGGAAAGGAAACACTATGAGCCTTACATCAAATCCAGATTCTTGAATGAGCTCACAAGAGTCTTTCCCTTCAGATTCTTGAAAGATGAGTATGCTCCACTCATGAGATTGATCATGAAATACTTCAGCTATGAGGGGAGGTTCTCTCGACTGTATGGCTATCACATCCGCTTGCTCATGCACTTTACCAGGGTGAGGATGATGAACCTCCCGTTTTTCATATGCAGGAATATAGAAAGGATGAACACCTTCATGCTACATAAGACCCCTTAGCAGCAGCTTAACAGTGTGCATCACTTTGCTCTTATCCGGATTTTGGTAGATCATCAGTTGGGATTACAAGGCATTGCTTGGGAGGACTTCATCTCCCGTGACTTCTTCAACACATCACAGGTACTATTAGACCAAAGCAGGAGTTGGGTGGTCCTTCTTATTAGCAAGAGCATCATGAGACCACTACCATGCCAGTTTTCATTACATATCAGAGAGGCAGTAGGCACTTGTTTGCAGCAGCAAAGCGAGTGTTATCTCCACCCAGGGTGGAAGGGGCCTCGCTTCCAGCATCGACTACACAAGTATTGGACAAGGGCAAGAAGCTTGTGCATGATGAGGGGCCATCAGGTGTATAGGAGACCGATGTCATCCTCATTCAGGATGAAGAGGCAGAGGCAGAAAATGCCAAACTTAGGATGACCATTCAGGAGCAGGACTCGGAGATCCAAGACTTGATACTCAATATGGAGAGGGCTAGATGGGTCATCAAGTATCTGGAGCAGAGAAACAAACAGCTTGAGGACCAGCAGACGATCATGGAGCTGCAAAGCATTCGTGAAAATCGACAAGCTGCCCAACAGAGGAGGATCGCGCTCACTACCTTGGAGTAAGAGATCAACAACGACCATGAGTCTTGGTTAGATCGGGTCAATATACACTTGGAGAGACTACTGGAGAAGGAAAACAGGGACAAAACCATATTGAGGAGGATGGCTAGTCATTACAGGGCACGAAACATGAGCGCAAAGGCCCGAATAAGGAGCTTGAAGGCCAAATTGAGCAGAGCAACAAAAGAGGCAAAAGAGAAAGATTGGCTTCGAATCTTGGCTGACGCTTCTGTGGCCCAACATAGTGCCTCTTAGAGAACCTCCAACCCAAATTTCAATTAATTTGGGAAAATTTTGGTCGCATGGAAATTTTTTGGCACAAACACAGGTTTTTTCTCTATACGCGCCGCGCCCCCGGCACGACGCGTAGGATTGGGAGCTCCAAATGAGAAATGGTTTGAATTTTTGGATTTAGCAGGAAAAATCACGAGTACTGGCACTCATGCAAGAAGTTTGGGTATGATTTGAGTCTCTAGGAGGTCAAAAACAACCAAAAAATGGCCTCACTGCCCCTATTTTGACACACAGGAAGCAGTCTTGGGAGAATGAAGATTTGGAGGGGCAAATGAGCTCCAAATTCAAAAATTCCACTGGGTTTGGAAATTACACAGGACAGGCTTTCCAACAAGCACACTTGGGAAGATTTTTGACTCCGTCAAGTGCCTCAAAACTGGCCTCAAAGTGGCACGACGCATACAGAAAAGGGCGCGACGCATATAGGAACAAAGGCCCAGAATACCTCTATTTCGCGAAATTTCGCTTCCCGACTTTTTGTAAGTGGGTCCACTCACATGCACTTCAGTTTTTTTGCACCTAAGGTGGTTTTAAAAATATTTTCACTCCAGATGGTCAGTTATCCAAGTGGCAAAGGAAGGCAAAGAGCCACCCAAGCCATTTCTCATGTTTGTGGCGCTGCACCTGTAGCCGATGTTTAGCTCTCCACCTTCATTTTGTAATGATTCGAGTAACTCCCCAACCCTTGGGCGTTCTATCTCTTAATGGCACATTCTATATATTGTATGAAAACCATTTGCAAAGGGTTGGTTGGCTTGTAACTTCTGGGAGACTGTGGGAAAGAAACTCTGTTTCTGCATTGTATATTTTTTACAGAGGATTAATGAAAGGCAGTGGCTCTTTTTCATGAGATTCACGTGGTTGTGAGTGTAGCAAATGTGTCTCTTATGTTTCATATGTATCTTGTTATGTTTCATAGTTCATTTCATATTCATTTCCAGTGAAATTTTCTAAGTTAGCTAAGGTAGAATTCAATTTTATTGCTCTGCCTGTGGGAAAATTTCATGTTCAGTGTTCATTCTTTTGTTGAAAAGGATTCATGTTGTCCATGCCATTTTCACCCTATTAAAAAATCTCTCCATTCCGCACTATCTCAAACCAAATTGCTAGGCTTTCCGCTTATCTTGCCTCACGAAGTAATCCGTGCCTTTGTATTAAGTTCTCTGTTCATTGAGGTCCATTGGTCCCATACCATCCCAGAAACACAATCATTCATAAAAATCACTTCTTGTATTGATATTCACTTACTAGCCTAAAATAAATAGTTCACTGTAAGTCATCTCAGGCCTTTTCGTTTATCTATTCACTGAGTGTGACTCGGAGAGAGCCCTCTCCTGTTTTGGTAGGGCTAGCTACCAGACTGAGTGGGGTTTGTGGTTACCCTGAATTTTGCCTTCCTTCAGCTTGAGGCAGATTTAGGTGCTAACATAGAGCACACATCATTCTTTAGGGGTATATCAAGCTGGTCATGTGGCCCTGGCACAAACACTCAGGGCGAGATCATTTGCCCTGTGGGGGCTTCTACACTATGCCAAAAAGATAGGTTTGGACACTCTTTTCATATTTGGAGACTCTAAAGTTACTATTGAGTGGATTAATGATCGCTCCAATTTTTCCCTCCGCTGTTGTGTAATTGGATGAGGTGAATAAAAGAATTGAAACACAACTTTACTCACATCGAGTTTTCACATATTTATAGATCTCAAAACACAATGGATGATAATTTGTTAAAATAGGGGCTTCAACATCGAGTCAGAATGATGCATTTCAATATTATGATCGCTGAAGTGCTCCACAATTTAGGCAACTTCCCTATTTTTTGATTTCACGTGCTCATATGTTTGACTTTGTTTTAAATATTAATTGGCGCACAACTTTTGTATATGGATTGAAATAGTGGGCAAGAGATGGAATTTCTTGGGTCTTTAATGGTATTTCTAGTTTCTCATTATTATTTTGTTTTCCTCTGATAACATAATTTAGTACAATGTGACCTCTTAGATAGTGTATGCCACAGTTTTGCATGGTGCTCATTTCTTTGGCGTTGATTTGGAGTGCATACAATTATATTTCCCCCGACTCTCTACACATTAGTGTTATTTTAGACACTGCAATTTTTGTCTTATAGACAATATGATAACGTGTAATCATTTTTTTTCTAATTAATAAAAAAATGGTATTTTTTTCTTCCATGAAAAAAAACTTATCCTAAATAGGTGTTAGGGGACAGAGCCAACACATGTACTTTGTACAATTTGCCCCATAATTGTATTCAAGGTTGCATCCTTAATGTTGAACTATAACCACTATTTGGTGAAATAATGTTCAAATGCTGTGACAATGTAGGAAGAGGTTGATAAGATTAGCCTTAATAGTTCTTGGTCAACAAGTAACATGTGTAAGGTAAACCTTTCCACTTGTGTTTGCTACATAATTGTATTCAAGGTTGCATCATTAATGTTGAACTATAACCACTATTTGGTGAAATGATGTTCAAATTTGGTAACAATGTAGGAAGAGGTTGATAATACTAGCCTTAATAGTTCTTGACGATCAAGTATCATGTGCAATGTAAAACATTCCCACTTCTGTTTACTCCATACTCGTAAGTGGTGATTTTTTTATGGGATTGGAGACTCATTTTGAATTTCCTTGATGGACACCTTATGTGGGGAAAAAGTAGAATATTTTTGATATGTCATTGATATAATTTTTTAATTCCACTTTGACAACAATTTACTTGATTATTTTTCGAAGTCCATTTATTACTTCTTTTGTAAGGTTAAGAGAAGCTAAACACCATGTCAACTTGAGCAACATTGGATTCAAAAATATTATGCACACATTATTTATGAGTACAAGATTTCATAAATTTATTTCAACCCATCAATAACCTACTTTACAAAATGGTATTTAATATTCATATGCTTCATTTTAATATGTTAAGTTGGATCAGTAAGTGTAATTTTACTAACAAATTTGATGTATCTTTACGGATTAAAACACATTATGTTGGTTTTTGATTAGAACTTACCTAAATGCAGATTAGATTTTTTTTTTGGCAACATGCCAGATGGCATTTAAATATGTAGTTAAAACTACAGATACGAATGTAAATTGAAATTATTGATGATATTTATGATAAAATTATGAATATAAGCTAGATTAAATGAAGATATATAGGAAAAATTGTGACCTTCATTGGTTTGAAATATGCAGACCTAGATATATTTATTGGAATCAATACAACTCCATTTATGAAATCGGAGAAATGTCAAGTAGACATTTCATTTATTTCACATTCAGTGGATACACCCAAAAGCTAGTTCACCATTAAATTGATAACCAAAAACTATAGTTCATAAATGTGGTTCACCATTAAATTGATAGCCAATATAGTTCATATATGTGGTATGCCAATGGTAGAAGGAAGAACTTTAGAAAATGAATAGAAGGATGAAAATATCAGATCATGATAACTTTTTTATCATTTATGTACTTTCCTTCCTAGACTCGTCTTCAAAAAAGAAAAGACAATAAACAGGTGTGCAAGAGACAATAAACATGTATAGCAATGAAGGGTGTGGTTTCTTCTCATTGCACCTAATGAAAATTTGATTAGATCATGCCTAAGAAATGTTGTTTTCAAAATATGGCGACATCATTTGAACTAACATTAGGATAGTGATACTTTTTAATAATAAGGAATATATTTACATAGAGACAAGGAATGTAGTGTCATTATGTTATCTTTATGGGATACATGGATTAAAATCTTAGTTTATCACTTAACATAGGCATATGGAAACCAATATATGCTAACTTTGTTTATTCATATACTCCGAAAGTGCACTCTTTCTTTTCTTTACAAATGGACAGTAGTTGCTTTTATTATTCACTCCAACAAAAACGTGCTTGGAAATTATCCTTGGGCCTTTCAAAAAACCGATTATTGAGATACTAAATGTTGAAATTGTAGCAAGGAATGGATTATTTGAATTTTTCCTTAGACGCAGATGCTAATTTGAATTCAGTGTCATAGATATTTGAGTTAGCTATTAGTTAACATGAGTGATGTGGCCTATCACTAGTTTATTGTTTTTTTATTTTACAAGTTCAGTTATGGTTTTATATATTCCAAAAAAGAGAGAGGAGAAAGCTCCTGATACATATTAGGATGGAAAGAGTCACGAGGAAGGAAAATAGATCAGGAATGTAGTCCTAGGTTCCTTTAGACATGACTCCAAAAATTCTAGAGTTTCCAACTACATTTCTGGCATAATGCCGTACAAACTGTGAAAGAAAGAAAATGCACTTACATAACATAACTTCAGAAACTGAGAAATGTGGGTGAAAATTAAAAAAAGTTATGAGGAATTTTAATATTTGTTTACAGATTGATCTTGCTGAGATTTATGTTTACTGCTCTGATAGTCGGAGTTTTCTCCCTCCTGATTCAGAGTAATGTTTTTGAGGTAGTTGATTGTCTTCTCTAGGTGTGTGCACTTGTTGGTGAGAGAGTCTATTTCAGCCTTCTGACTCTGTAGTTGTCTCTTCAAAGTTGAGTTTTCAGATCTCACTTGAATCTTCAAGTCTTGGATCATCTCTCTTATCTTAACAATCATGAATTTGTGAGCTCAACATGTAGTGCATTTCTCATTTGGGAAGCTCAGTCTACTAGATTCAAGTCCATGGCTGAGTGGTCTTCTGCTCTCTTATTATATGAAATATAATCCTCTGTGGTATGCTGGTTCTTCCTGTTGTCTTTGCTGGATGAAGGCACTGCTGTTGTTCCCCAGAGCTTGATAGAAGGATGCCTATGGACCTTCTTTTTGATTGGATGAAGATCCAACTTCCCTTGATTAAAGCTCCAGTCTGCTGGCTTGATTCGATACATGTGGCAAAATGAGGCTAGCGAAATTGGAGGAGTGAAGAAGGTGGCCAGAAAAGAGAGTAGATGTGGGTGAATAGGCAAAGGAAGAGTAGAGCGAGGATAGCTTAAGGTTCACGATGGGATTGAAAGCATGAGGGGAGCAAGGGAGGCAAACCAAAGGAAGCGAGCATGCAAGGGATGACTTGGTATCGTAGAGAGGGGGAGCAGAATGGAACGAGAGGGCCGAGGGAACATGGAGAAGGGGGAAGGAGCGCAGACAAAGAATAATGGAAGGGACAATGGAAAGACAAAGAGAATGTTGGAGAGGGAGATACACATGTAAAATAGAGGAGGTATGAGGAGAGGGAGGCCTGAAATATAAAGGAGAAGGGGCGAGCGAAGGAAGGCCAATTCAACTGGGAAGAGATGGTGACCTAGGAAATACCGATTTGAGGAGAAAAGCATAACGTTGATCGAATGGAAGGACAAGCTGTGTGTAGAGAGATGAGAGTAGACTCACGAGATCTCTAGGACCTGTCAGCCATAAGGAAATATTTGCGAGGATAATTATGGGTACTCCAATTCATATAAGTGTTGAAACTCAGAATATAATCTTTGGAGGAGATTTTTGTCATGAAATTCAAACAACAACGAAAGGACTGGGGAATAGGTGTGAAGAACACCTCCTTAGCTACTCTTGTTTCCCCTTTAGTCCTGGCTATTGCCAAATTGGCATGATGGTCAGCGAAGCTGTTTTTTTCCCACAAGATGTGTTTAAAAGTGACATTTCCTAGTTCTTCCATATTTTTCTTTATTCTATTGAGGATTTGGTACATGGAAGAATTTGGAGGGGTTCTTATACTAATCATGGCTTCAATGATGATAGATGAATCCCCCATTATAATAGGATCTTCGTTTTCATTTTGTTTAGAATCTTGGTGCCCATTAATAGGCCATAAGCCTCGGCCCTATTGTTAGAGGCTTCTCCCAACTCCCACTCATAAGTGACCATATTATTTCCCCCTGATTTGAGGAGGATCCCTCCTACTCTGGCTCTCCCCAAATTGTTTTTGGAGGCACCATCAAAGAAAAGACAATGTCTATTCAGATTTCCTTTCCATGTTGAAAATTATTCCTTATTTAATCTAATTTTCCAGTTTTGAGTTGGGGGTCTATCATTGGGACTAATATCCCAATTACTTATGATAGTTGCTTGGCCGATCCAATTCCTTTATTCTTGCTAGAGGTTGCTACTGTCTATTTCTTTTAAACCTTTCATGTTTAGAAATTCTGAAGTGAGGCCCCAAGCTTTTGAAAAAACTCTTCCAATCTTTGGGGTTTGGTATTTGAAGATGTTTTGATTTCTTGAGAGCCAAATCTGCCAATAGAGAAATGACGGGAGACTTTCCTAGAACCTTTTGATGGTTTTATTGTTCTTCAATGAATATGGGTATTTTTTTTTCCATTCAGTGAAGAAGTCATTAAAGGCTGTAGAGAAGTTGAGCTCCATTTAAAAAGGACTTGTGAGCTGCTTCCAACACTCTCTAGCAAATGGGAAATCCAAGAAGAGGTGTTGGATGGATTCTTCTTCTTTTAGACACATTGAGCACATTGATGGACCGAAGAATCCCTTTCTTTTGAGATTATCGACTGTGAGAATTCTACCTTTTAGGAGAGTCCAGCTGAAAATATTGACTTTGGGGAGGCTTTCTATCTTCCATATAGATTTCCAGGGTCTGTTTCTAGAGGATGATGTATCCAAACTTGACTGAGCAGGCACCCCCTCTAGGATCCCAGATAAAAGTGTCTTCAACTTCCAGATTTGTTGGGGCTGATCCTTTGAGATGGAGGAGTAAGAGATCCAATTGGATTTTTAAATTTGGAGGCAGATTTGGAATGTGCCAGTCATGCCAATTTCTGTTTTTCCAACAAGATATAGAGTGCAGGGAGGTTAGCCCCTTATCTTGCATCCATTCTCTTAAATCCTGGAGACCTGGGAAGGATGATAAAGGCTCTTTCCCCATGATTTTGACTCCCCAGACCCTGATAATTTTGCCATTTCCGGTTGCTTTGAAGTGTACTTGGTGATAGTAGGTAAATTTTTTTTGACTAGCTTCCATACTTGCAAACAAGGCCGTATAGGGATATTTTCATCCAGCGAGTGATTTCTTTGATGATTCATATATTTTAAAGCCAAAATTTGTTTCCACCAGCTATCCTTTCCTATTATCATTCTCCATATAATTTTGGCCGCAAGGGAAACATTCTTGATTCCTGACAGCCTTAAGGATAAACCTCCCTTCTCATAAGGAAAAATTACTTGTTCCCATTTGACCAAGCTGAACTTTTTGGTCTCATTTTTCCCTCCCTGCCATAGAAAACCTTTGATTATTATCTCCATTTGTTTGTGGATGCTAGTTGAAGCCAATATAGTGTCATATTGGTAAATTGGCAGCACAGTGAGCATGGCTTTGATTAGGGTGACCCTGCCTGCTATGTTCAACCGCTACAAGCCCCAAATTTGGATTTTTTCTTTATATTTTTAGTTTGTGTGCTCCATAACTTAGCTTTTAGATTTTCTTTTGATATGGGTAGTCCTAGGTAGAAGAAGTGACTCCAATTTTCCTATTTGGGAATCTCTAGTATCTGTGATATTCTTTGCATGGTGCGGGAGGAAGCATTCCAAACGTATATTATACATTTTTCATTGTTTAGGAGACCACCTCAAAACTCCATGAATTTATCTAAGACTTTTTTGGACCTTCTGGCAATAATGAATGAGGCTCCACCCATCAATAATGTGTCATCTACAAACAATGAGTGATTAATGCTTCTTACACCATGTGATATGTACAAACCAATTAGTGTTCTTTCTCTCTTGCTCTTTTCCAAAGCTCTACTTAATGAATTTTCCATTATTATATACAAGAAATGGGAAAGGGGACAAACTTGCCTCAACCCTCTAGTACTTTCAAAGAAGTCACTCGGCCTTCCATTTATCAATGGGGCTACCCATGGTCCCATAATGCAGGCACTGATTACCTCAATGATGTCGTTTGAGAAGCCAAATTTATTTAAGACAATAGTAAGGTAAGAAAGGCTTACACGGTCAAACGCATTAGCCATATCTAGTTTTATGATGATTCCATATTCTTTTTTCAGCATGCTTCAGTGTAGTGCTTCTTCGACAACCAAAACGTTATCAATAATCTGTCTATTTGGAACAAAACCTCCTTGGTTTTCCAAGATAATCTCAAGGAAAACTTTATGATTTGGTTTGCTGTGATCTTCATTATTATTTTGTAAGAAGAGTTGCACAATGATATATTCTAGAATCTGCTAAATGTGGAAGGCCTTGCATCCTTTGGAATTAAATCCATATAGGAGGATCTAGTAAAACCTCCCATCTTTTTTTTAATAAATACATTCCTTATCATTCTTACTAAATCCTTTTTTATTATATGCCAATGATGCCTAAAAAAGAGATTATGAAGTCGTCCTGACCCCGTGCTTTGTCTAGATGTAGGACCCAAACAAATTCCTCTATTTATTCTTCTCCAATTTCTTGCATAAGTTCCGAATTTTGGACAACACTTATCTTTTTTACCCTTAGAAAAATTTGTAATTTTCATTAATGAGGAAAATTAAATTTTGTAGATGCCAGTGGCATATACTGTACTATGGGCTAGAAGCCTATCCTCTTGAGTATTCAAAATCGAAAGAGGTGTAGTCCACGCAGGGAGACACTACTCTGAGTTGTGTTTTTCAATATGATTTATGTACTTACTCTATGCAGAGAGTATAAAAAAATAACTGTCTTGCGTAGATTTTCTTGATAAAAAGCTTCATATAATATTTATATAAAGACAACAAAAAAAATATAACAAAATATTTATGTCCAGCTCCCATTGAGCTTTACCATTCTAATATTTCTATAAAAGGTTTATGATAATACTGATGGAAGGCTCCATCAGTTTGCTCCAGTATGCTCCAAGTTCCTATAGGCCTGTGCACTGCTTCCTTGGATAGTAGATCGACAACTGTGTTCCGCTCCCTGTATACATGTTGACAAGTAAATGTGTCAAATAAATTTATGATTCTGAATATTTCTTCCATGATATGTCTCAGAGAAAAAGCATGACAAATTGTAGCTTTGTTTATCCAATTGCATATAGTTTTTGAATCTCCAAATAGCTGTAAGTTTCTGCACTGTTTTTCCAAAGCAAAATGAATGGTGTATTTTGCTGCTGAAAGCTTAGAAAACTTGTTCGTTCCTCTTCCCAAACCCATTTGAATGTTGTAAAAATGGTTTGTTGTGATATGAAGGACAACTCCTCCCCCACATCCGATGTCTTGAGCTAAGCCATCAAAGTATGCCCAAGGGTGAGATTAGTTTATGCTCTCGGGTATGATATTTCTCGGATTGGGATTTTTTTCCTCCTCTGGGATCTGTTGGTAGTCTGCTACGATTTGTACAGTGATGGACAACCAGTGGGGGGGAGAATTTTGAAAGCTAATTCTATTCTGGACAATCCATATGGCCCAACAAGTAAGTAAAGGGATGTTTTTTGTTTTTTTCGAGGATACAATGGACCACCAACCTCCTAGGCTTCCTGAACAGTTGTTCCTTGCCACATAGGGAGCGAGGGTATATGAGAATGAATAGTATTCCATAGCTCCTTTGTGCATGGGCAAGTAAGAAAGAGATGATTCCCAGATTCATTGTTTGCTTTGCAAAGGCCGCACCAAAAGGGTCCATGAAAATATCTCTTGATCAAATTTTCTCCTGTTGGGATTTTGTGACGCAGAATGGTCCACATGAGGAGCCTGGACCTGGGGGGTGCTTTTAGTTTCCATATACTTCTCCACCATGTCTCACACCGTGGTAGTTTCAGTGAGTTCATAAGAGTTATGTATCCCTCCTTATGTTAGTATCTTCCATGTTTCGCGTGTGCCCAAATTAGCTCATCCTCCCCTTCTTGTATCCTGATATGGGGTTCTGTGAGTGCCTCCATGTACTCTTTCCAGTGCTGCTGCCATTGTCAAGGGATCTGTAGTGTCCTCCCAGATTTCCATGCTTGTTGCAAAAATGTAGAGCGATCATTGTCTGTTATTTGGCTAATGTGAGAGATCCCTCTGGAAGTGAGGTATGTTCTGAGCTCCTATGGGAGTCTGTGAGCATTCCCACATCCAATCCAGGGGTCCATCCCTATTTTAACAGCTTCTCCTGACATTATTCTCCATGTGAGTCCATCCTTGATAAGGGGCATAGCTTGTAGGACTGCTTCCCATATGTTAGATTTTCTAGCTTGTGTCCATTGAGGTTGTCGAATCTGGTCCATAAGATTTAAAGGTGCTATGCATTCAGATGTTTCCACCTTAGTCCATAGGCTATGCGATGTGACTAGCTACCACC
This sequence comes from Pinus taeda, assembly GCA_000404065.3. Lineage (NCBI taxonomy): Eukaryota > Viridiplantae > Streptophyta > Pinopsida > Pinales > Pinaceae > Pinus > Pinus taeda. Next base: position 171,534 of record APFE030195271.1, on the reverse strand, counting down.
CTAGTTTCACTGCCATGGCTTTGGAGAAAGAGTCTAGTCTTTTGATACCCCATCCTCCCCATTTCTTTGGGAGTGCCAAAGAGTCCCAGTTGGACCAGACAAATATCCTTCTGGGTTGATTCCCTCTCCAAAGGAATATGCAACATAGGTTTTTAATTCTGGCCAGTATTCCTTTAGGAATCCATGCTAAAGACATCCAATATACTAGAGTTGCTTACAACACTACTTTTATGAGTATCAGATTTCCTGCTCTTCAAAAATATTTTAGGTACCAGATGTTTAGCCTTTTCTCCAATTTGGTTATGATGGACAACACCTATCTTTTTTGGAACATGCTGCAAAAATGATTCGAAATCTACTCTTTCTCCATTTGCTGTTAGGAGGTTTTTAAAATGTTTATTTTCTTATTTTTTTTTTTTAAATCAGTAGCTCCTCTAATTTCCTGTCCCTCTATTTGGATTTTGTCGATCTGATTTCTGGCCCTTCTAATTTTCATAGAATTATGAAAAAAGGGTGTGTTTTTATCCCCTGCTTTTAACCATAGGCTTCTCGACTTTAATCTCATCACTTCCTCTTCTTTTTGGTTTTCTTTTTATATTTCCCAATAGAGGGCCTTTTCTTGAAGATGGTCCTCTTTGGTCTCCTCCTCATTTTATTTTGCCTCTTGAAGTTCGTCCATTTTTTTTAATAACTCAACCTTTCTTTTCTTTGTTTGTTTTTCTTTTTCTATGGCCCATTTTTTCAGTTCCTTTCTCAAGTTTTTTAACTTGGTTTCCCACACATAATAGGGGGACCTCGAGACTTTTTGGGACCACACATCTACAATTATATCTTTGAAATCTCAATTGCTGTTCCATGTTGGGAAGTATCTGAAAGGTATTGGTCCTTGATTTTCCAACTTCCCCATAGAAATTACCACTGGCTTGTGGTTCATTCTATTGAGTGAATGATTCTTGATCTTGCTGAATTGTAGTTGGAGATGATGCTGTCCTGAACCAAAATGTGATCTAATCTTTCCTTTATATTGCTGCTTCCTACTCTTTTGTTGCTCCAATTATACTTGCCATTGTTGGGAGGAGTATCTATTAGATTGTTTTTTCCCATTATATATTCAATGGAATCCCTTGAAGACTCTGAATGGTAAACCCCACCAAATTTCTCCTGCACATTAAGGACAAGATTGAGGTCCCCTCTATTGTAGTGGCTACAACCACCCTCCAAAATTTCTCCTTAGCCTATTTTGGATCCTCCCTACCAACCTTCACAGCAGCTTCCGTTGCTTCATCAAGTCCTCAAGCTTTAGTGTCTTTCTTGCTCAAAGGTAGTCCATCGATCACAGTTTGATCTTTTCCCTTCATAGGCTACTCACCTAGACTTGGTCCAGCTGCAGGTGAGTAGCTTCCCCTTGAAAATTGTGCATTTTTGGAGGGAAACCAACCTTCCCTCCAGAAATTACGTAATCCTCTCTGACAGACTGCTGGGCTCCAAGATTGCGCAATCCTACCAGCCAACCCTCCTAGCAAGATTTGCGCAAATTTTCCTAGCAGCATGCTGTTCAGCCCAGGACTTGCACAAATCTGGGTAGTAGTCAGCTGCTTAGCCCAAAAATTGTGCAAACCTCTTGGGCAACTAGCCCAGCTCCCAGCGAAAAATGCACATTTTTCTCCAACAGTCAAGCAGTGTCTTGTATGTGCAGCTGAGTTGACCGGTTCCCTCTAGGACTGAGAAAAAAAAACTTGCATGCATGGGCTATTTCTCCCAGGGCAGCATGAAAATCCATCCCTTTTTTGAGGGATCTATGTTTAGCAGTTGGAGGATACATGCAAGGAACAATTTAGAAACCTCCCTCCAAGTGTCGCTTCCCATAGATTTGTGGCATGCACGTCACAACCTCGATGCTATCAAAATTCATCAATTGGACACTGCAGAGCTCATTGCTCACATCGACCTTGTAGATCTAACACCCCACATCCCATCTAGGAGTAGTCAACACATTTAGCTCAACTGTTTTGGGGTAAGCTTGCTTCGCATGCCTTGTTATGCATTTCTGTCGCTTTTTGGGTTTTCACTTTTATGAGTATCGTTAGCTTGATTTCTTTGAATGCTTGTTGTCATTTACATGTATACTAGCTCTGTTTCAATTTTTGTTGTTATCTCACTATTGTCTCATGCAAGAAACTGTTTTGAATGGACGTTCACCCAACTGGCGAACGACCTCACCCACATGCATGTTGATCTGTTTTCTTAATCCTCCATTCATGTTTTGCATGCATTGTTTATCACTTTTGATATCACTTAGTGTCACCATGCATTTCGCTGACTTGCTTTCAATTTCCCATCAGCGAGTCGGGCCAACCTTGGCCCAGTCTTTGCCTTCACCAAGACTGCATTGCACAATCTAGAGAAGGAAGGCTCACCTTCCTCCCCAGATTTGTGCATTATGGCCTAGCATTGGCCTCTTGGACTGAATTGCGCATTTTTGGAGGTTAGTGGCTGCTTGGCCCAAAAATTTGTCCAAATCTTTCCCTGGGCTAGAAGTCTTTCCCAGCTAGAATCATGCATTGCGCAATACCAACAGCCAACTACCCAATTGGATTGCACATTTTACAGTTCCAACAGTCAGTTAGTCTCCTAGCAGCCCCTACTATGGCTTGTACAGTCTTGGCAGTCAATCTCCCAACCTCCCGGCCAAAATTGCACAACCTTCATGATCATTCACCCAGGTATGTTGCAAGTCAGTTCTCATGTTCATTTTGGTTTTCAACTGATAGATTGCTTGCAATGAGTGTTTCCATGTCTCCAGGTATCACAGATGTTGATCTTCCTCTAAGAAATACATGTACAATGGTCTCCACGAGAGCAGATACAAAGATACCGTTCAGAGCACGCTTGAGGATGTAGTCGATCAAGTGTCCATGGGCTTACCTACTCACGAAGACATCAAGTTGTTCATGGACAAGGACATCAAGAAACAACATCAAAATGAGCAACATCATGAAAAATAGCTGAAGGCAACATACTGAATGCAGTGAATGCAACAAATGAAGTGAACACAACAAATGCAAGAGGAAGGTTGTTGACAACATAGAGGCGGAGCAAAGTTGCAAGATCAAGTAGATCCACTGATAATGAAAGAAACTTTGGAGACTTAGGCTATGAAGTGACGACACGACATGAAGATCACACGAAGGCAGAAGATGGAACAAAGAAGGAGTTGCATGTGCTAAAGTAGTAACTCAGGAAGAACATGAAGTTGCACAAACAATCCAATGAGTTGTAGCAGGAACAGGAACAACAATGGGTGCAACATGCACTTGTGGATGAAACTGCGGCAGTATGAGTTAATGATCCATCCTAATAGATGACACAAAACAAAAATGGTGAATAATTTTTTTGATCGCATGCAAGGGATCCAATAGTATGCATGTCGTTGAATGGATGCATGCAATCCAACCCATTCAACACACTCACCAAGGCAAAGATAAGAAGCAAGTCCAACTGGGGTTGAACATGTACTTCTGCAAGTTGATGTGCATGACCACCAGCACACACTTGAAGATCAATATGGACAATATGCATCAGTGTTTTGCCAGTTCAACCGTACCGAAGAAGACCATGTGCATGTTAGCAGATGTGTTGGATGAAAGGGGCCGAACCAATGCACCAATTGTAGCAGAGGAAAGTGTTCACTCCAGCAAGATGTCACCATGAGGTGCATGCACACCATCACAGATGACCAAGCTTGGCATCATCTCACCACCTTCACTATCACAAGCATGTCAAAGAGTTGGTCTCATCACAACGGACTGAGTGTCAGTGATGCCTTGCAAGGCTTGCTCAAGCCATGTTGTCTCAAATGAGTACATGTGCATTGTAATGTTGAGTCATGTCAAGTGTAAGTCAAGTGTCAATGGTTGGATGTAACAGTCATAGAGTAGGTGAAGAGTCATGAGGGTAGTTGAACTATCACAAAGGGGAATGTCAAGGGTGACCCCATCCTTTGCTATAAATAGTCCCTCATAACTCATTTAGGCTTTTGGCCATCCAAGCTTATACTAAGACTATCTTGAAGAAGGCTTGGATAGTATTGTAACGTGCCTTGGCTTCTCCACTGCACGAAGCTAGTACATCTCTTTGGAGGAGCAGGCGAATGTGGTTGTAATGTTCCACTGTTGGGGCTAGCAGGTTTACATGGATGTATTGTATGATTGTAACTTACACTTCTTTAATAATAAGAGCCAACACATTTTCATGCATATGTTGTTATTGTAGTTGGATTGTTCTGGTTTCCTTAATGATATATGTTGTTTAACTTACATACTTGTATTTGAACTGATTTGTATGCAATTATATGAATCTTGTTGTTAATGTGTTGCATTTTCTCTTAATTCTGTCACCGTCTGTGTTGACTGCTCTACCGGACATCAGACATACCTTTCTTTGAACCTTGTTATATCAACCGTCACACTCATCTCGAACTGATCCGTGAGTGCTGTTCACATTATCTTACCTTGTACATTATGACTGCCACATTTGTGTCGACTGCTCTACCGGAAGTTGTGCATTTCATTTGTGTTGTGTGTTCCTAACCAAGTTGGGACTGATCCTTTTCAACCTATAACTCACCTTCACCTTCCTCCCCCTTTGAAGTGTTGGAATATCTCATACTCATTCCTTGACTCACTACATCAATCACACCCTTGCTATTGACAGAGTTATCTTACTTGCCTTTGTGCGACATCATGATCAAGGCATTCCCTTATGATCCACAGTTGGGACTCCTACACCAAATGGTATTGTTACACGGGAATAGTGTCCACTCGGATGCTGCTATTCCCACTAAGATGGGTGGCTATCTTAGAAACAAACAATCAAAGTCTACTATTGATTCCTTTTATGAACATAGATGGGAGGAGAACCAAGAGGGCCAACCTGAGTCTTGCACTCGATTTCCTCTCCTTCTTGATAGAGTTATGCCATTTCCTCTTTGTCTGCTCAGCTTCAAAAGGACCTGTGGAATCACAACAACATACTACTATGCAAGAAACAAGGATCTAAATTCATAAATAATGCAGGATCAGATGTGCATTAACCATATACAAGCATAAACAAGTACACAAGAATATCGAAGGAAACAAGAATAGCTTTATTCAGATGAAAAGTAGCAAGAAGATTACAACCATGTGCTCTGACCCAACATCATCCTCCAGCTAAGAAGCTTTTCTTCACCTCACGCAAAGCTAGATCACCCAACACTGATAATGTACACCAGAATACCAACAACACTTCTCTATAAGATACAAAATTCCAGCCTTTGGATCTCTGTGATGAGGGATCCATATAT